>VIYQ01003090.1:0-92536 GCA_009928355.1 Chlorella sp. CH2018 | reverse complement strand
CACCCACCCCAACCCCGCACCTACCCTCTCCTCCCGCTCCCCGCATTGTTGCCCCGCAGCGCGACGGTGTGCCCCAAGGGCCTCAACCCCGGCAAGGCCATTGCCAAGGTGAAGCAGATTGTGGAGACCGGCAAGGTGGTGTGAGGCGCCTGCGCCTCCAACTGCACCTAGGCTCCTTGGTCAATGTGCGCGACAGCCGTTAGCCTCGACACGAGAGCGGCTCGCCAGCAGCAGCAGGACGGGCGGAGGCATCACGCAGCTCGGACCATGGCCTTGATGGCCCGCTGAGCGCGTGCTGCGCCTGCACCCGGTGTATCAGCTGTGTACGCAAACACAACAGGAAACCATTGAACCCCCACGCCGCATGTTGAGCATGCACACCCCCAGCGTCCGCTGAACGAACCTCGTCTTTTCTTTTGCCCCCGCGGGCGCCACATGCCTGGCGCACGCATGATGTGTAAGGCTAGATATACAGTCCGGAGGACGTTGATAGTGAATGGCAAGTGCGGGAGCGAGGCGGGAGCGCTGCGGCACGGCGCGCTGGGGCGGCGGCGGCGGCGCCTCCCTCATGCCCCAGATCGCGCCATCGCACGTCTTAACGCATTGCGCTCTCCCCACGGCTTCGGGTTGTGCTCCGGCAGCGGCCCCAGAGACGCTCAGCCGCTCGCTGCGACTCGGCTCGGACGGCAGCGAGCTTCGCGATGTCGCAGCTGCTGCGCAGGCTGCCCCTGGTGGCCCGGCGGTGCGGCAAGACGCGCGGCGGCGGCGGTGGCGGCAGCTTCTTTGCGGAGGGCAAGCACGAGCCCGGCGGCAACCTGTTTGGCGAAACCCCGCCGCCCCACGGCCAGGTGCGATCGGTCCGCCAATCGCGGCAATCGGGGCGCCGTGGGAGGCCACCACTGCGCGGCACCCTTGCCGCGGTGCCTGCTCCAGGCCCGCTGGCGGCCCGATCTGCTGCCCGGCAGGCGGTCATGCAGCCCATGAGGCGTATGCAGCGGCGCGACGGCTGCAGGAAGGGCACAGCTGCCGCACTGCCGTCTTGCGAGCGGGCGGTGGCGGGGCTCCGTTGACCGTGCCTGCACCTCGCTACTGGCTGCTGAACAGCCTGTTGACTCGCCACTTACTGCTCCATGCTCTTCAGGCTAGGAAGTGGGAGTCGTGGGAGGGCCCCTGGTGCGTTCGCTGCCACATCGGCCCATGGTTTGGCCGCTGGTCGCCTGAGCTGCCGCTGCTCCTGCATGTTTTACGCTGGCTTGACCGACCGCTGCCTCTGCCCGCTGTCCGCCTCCGCAGGTACTTCACCCTGGGCGCGGCGACCGCCATGCTGGCCATCGGCCTCTCGGCCCGCCCCGACAGCAGCCTGACCTACTGGGCGGACCGGAAAGCGGCAGAGAACAAGGGCTCTGCGTGATTGCGCCAGCCATGCTGCCGCCCTCTTGTGCTGCCCAGCGGCTGGCCACCTGCTGAACCAATGTGACAGCTGCGGCCGTGACAGCGGCATGCTGCCGGTGCGAGGCTGACGCCCGCACGCAGCAGCAGATGGCGCCGCTAGCTGGCCGGATGGCCGCCCCCTGTACAATGTTGCTGCTCTTTCACCTGCTACCTTTGCTTCTGCTGCCTCTCCAGCTCTCCTCGCGTGTCTAACTTGTAAACTTGCTTCAGACGGGTGCGGCTGAGGCGATGCAAGTTCGGTAGCAATGTGGGAGGGCGCCTTGCGGCCTGGCGCTCGCGTTTTGCATTGATGGTCCTGTCTGCAGCCGCAGGCTGCAGCTGTGCTCAATGCTGCTCAACACAACGCATCAAGCGCCGGGCCCCTGCCCCGCTTGACACATGCTCACATGGTCATGCCTACCGCCATGTTGACCGTCCTGCCGCCCCTGTGCCATGGGAACGAAACGCCAGCCTGAGCGATCTCGCCGTGTTGCTACGATCCACCCCGATCTAGCAGTGCTGCACCATCGTGGTGCGGCGCCCACTGGAGCTCGGCTGTGGCTGCTCGCTCGCCACTGACCGGAGCTGAACAGCGTTTGGAGTGGGAGGCGCACTGGAGCGTTGCACCGGCATCCAGGGTGAGGCAGCAGGGCTGCGGCGATCGCCCGAGGCCGGACGGGAGGCGAAGAACCCTCCAAGGCGCTGGCGGCCGGCTGGGGCTCTGCAGCCTCCCCTGCAATCTCTCTGAGCATCGCATTCTCATTCCGATCTGCAGGCTAGCCTTGCGGTAGCTGAACGCGCCCGACATGCCCACGGCGCCCGACGACGGCGGCGGCGGGGTGCCCGGCGGCGCCCCCGACCGGCCGCAACAGGACGTGTGGCAGCTGCTGGAGCTGGCTGCCATCCACCATGCCGACAAGCTGGCTGTGGTGGACTGCGCAGCAGGTGGCCCGGGCGGTGCCGGCGCCCGCACACTCACGTACGCCGGCCTGCACGAGCGTGCGCTTGCGGCAGCGGCGGCGCTGCGTGCTGCCGGCGTGCGGCGTGGCGACCGCATCGGCCTGCTGTCCCGCAACTCCTCCCACGTCATTGAACTGCACTTTGCGGCGGCGGCGCTGCACGCAGTGATTGTCAACCTCAACATCCACCTGGCGCCTCGTGAGCTGGCGTTCATCTGTGCTGACTCGCAGCCAGTGCTGGTGTTTGCAGACACACACTGCGCGCCGCAGCTGCTGGCGGCTCATGCCCAGCTGCGCGAGGAGGTGGACGCAGCCCAAGCTGCAGCTAAGGCTGCAGTGGAGACAGCGGCGGCGGAGCAGGGCGCATCTGTGCAGCAGACCAAGCCGCCGCCGGTGTTTGGCCGGGTGGTGTGGATGCAGCTGGAAGGCGGCTCTCCCTCCTTGCCACCTGCCGCCGAGGGCCTGCAGGCAGGCGAGTACGAGGCCTGCCTGGCGGCGGCCGTTGCTGCCGCAACCACTGGCGACCCTGGCGCCACCCTCGGCGCCGCTCCGCTTGCCCGTGGCGCCTCTGGCTCCGGTGCCAGCGGCGGCATCTGTGCCGAGGCGCTGGAGCAGGGCAGCGAGGAGGATGGGTACCACCTGTACTACACCAGCGGCACCACGGGCGTGCCCAAGGGAGTCATGCTGAGCCACAAGATCGTGGTGTCCCATGCTGTGGGCACCATCAAAGGTGAGCAGCAGTGAGGGGCGGGCATGGGGACACGGGATAGCAGGAGATGTGTGCATGTGTGCCGGCTTGTCTGCTGTTGCACATCCGCCATCCATGAGTTGCCATCGCACTGCTTGCTGCACTGGCCTACGCATTGCCGCTGTCATGCCAAGGCCCTCGTGCCTCCCCGCTCACCGCTGCCGCAGAGATGAACCTGAACGCGGCGGACGTGTGGGGCCACTTTGCACCCATGTTCCACCTGGTGGACGTGTTTGCCATCTACGCCATCACGCTGGTGAGTTAATTTCGATGTTGCATGCGGCATGTTGATCTGCACAGATGAAAGCTGCCTGTCTGGTTGCTGAAAGTCCGTCATAGCAGCACACATTATGCAGTGTCCTGCCCTTCCCCATTTGACCGGGCTTGCTGCTCCTGTGCGTAGGTTGGCGGCCGCCACGTCATCCTGCCCACCTTCACGCCCCAAGAAGCGCTGCTGGCCATCGGTGCGCAGGCTGCTGCTGCTACTTGCATGCTGGTATGCCGTCGTTTCCTTATGTTCTCAGCATGTGCCGAGCGCAGCACTGCCTGCAACCGTGCTGCACAGTGGATGCATGCCGCTAGTGGCCTCAGATCATCATCATGCTGGACGGCCCGCCTCCTCCCCCCGTCCCCGCCCTACAGAGCGAGAGCGCGTGAGCGCCGCCAATGTGGCCTCCACCATGATTGCCATGCTGGTGAACAACCCGCTGGCGGAGCAGCTGGACCTGACCAGCCTGCGCGTGCTGTCCTGCGGCGGAAGCCCACAGAGCCCTGCGGGTGTGCAGGGGAGGCGTGCAGGGCAAGCCGAGTGGGAGGCGGAGTGGCTGCTGGTTGCCTGAAGCGTCATGGGCAACGCGGGCCTCATTTGCCGCTGTGTGCCGCTCACCACAGCCCTCTCCTCACAGCCACTCCCACCATCCCCCTCCTTTCTCTGCCTCCCCAGTTGTGGTGCGCGCCATCGCGCTATTTGGCTGCGAGTTCTTCCTGTCCTACGGCATGACCGAGTGCTGCGGCAAGATCAGCATGAGCATCCTGCCCGCCGGCGCGCCGCAGCGCATGCCGGGTGGGCGGCTCGCTGGGGAGATGGGGCAGAGGAAATGGCAGGACAGGGAGGAGTGTGTGCTGCTTGCTGCTTATGTGCGCACTGCCGGAGACTCGGTTCAGCTGGACAGCAGAGCTGGCCTGACACCCATCCACACGTATCACCAACCCATCCCCTGCAGTCGAGGAGCAGCTGGCGCTGGTGACCACCAGCGGCCGGCCCTTTGAGCTGATCGATGTGCAGGTGGTGGGCGAGGATGGCCGCAGCGTGGCCAAGGGCTCCAACGAGGTAGGCAGCAGGGCATTGAAGCAGGTGGCATAGACTGCGCTGAATGGCGGCTGGACAATGTCGACATTGCCGGCCTGAATTGATCATACATCGCGCTTGCAACTGCGCATGCAAGGTTCGCTAGCCTCCAACCGCTCCGTTACCGCAGGTTGGCGAGGTGTGGGTGCGCGGCCCCACCGTGTTCAGCGGCTACTTTGGCCTGCCCAAGGCCACTGCCGAGGCGTTTGCCGAGGGCGGCTGGTTCAAGTGAGTGGGCTGTGAAGCCGTGGGGCTGTGTCCCAGCCGGCCTGGGGTCGCAATGCACAGCAGCTTGCCTGTGCTGGCCTGTGTTTGAACAGCGGTTGCTGTGGGCACTTCCCTGCAGGACCGGTGACCTGGCAACTGCTGGCGCCAACGGCTACATCCAGGTGCGCAAGCAGCTGCGTTGTGTGATGCCTTTCTGCTGATGCCCAGCCAGTGCGCACCGCAGATGGTTTTGTCCTCAATGGCATGCCTTCCACCTGCCTGACAGCTTCAACTGTATTCCCTCCGGCCCCTTGTAGGTGGTGGACCGCAAGAAGGACATGCTGCTGGTTGGCGGCGAGAACGTGTACAGTGAGTGCACTTTCGCCGGGCTGTGCTTGATCTCGGCTGTGCATGGTTCTGAGGGGGGCCAATAAGGCAGGCAGCAGTGCACCAAGGCAGCGAGTTGGCTGGCGTGCTCAACAAAGCAGCACAGCGAGCAGTCTTCCCTCCGAGAGGCTGTCAACCCAGCTCATTGCTCCCTTGGCTGCAGCCACCGAGGTGGAGGCTGTGCTGTTCCAGCACCCGGGCGTGCACCAGGCAGCCGTGTTTGGCGTGCCCAACCGCGTGATGGGAGAGCTGGTGGCGGCAGCTGTCACGCTGCGCCCGGAGGCACAGGTGGGCTCAGTTTGCGGGTATGGATGGACCCTGTGCCAAGCAAGTGATGGGGGACTGGTTGCTGCATTAGTGACGCTATGAACCCCCGCTCCACATTTCCGCAGGTCACACCCCGAGAGCTGATTGACTGGTGCGCCGCCCGGCTGGCCCACTACAAGGTGCCGGCCGCTGTGCACATCCTGCCCAAGATGCCCACAACCGGGTCTGGCAAGATCCTAAAGACCGAGCTCCGCAAAATGTTTGGCGGCGCTCCCACTGCCGGTGGTGCCACACCAGCTACTGCTGCTCCTGGCGCCCCGGCAGCAGGCCCTGCTGCCCCTGAGCCAGCGGGTGTGGCGGCTGTGGATGCCTCAATCTTTGGTCCCGAGGGCGTGGCTGCCCTGGCCTCCCCTCGTGCCCACGCCGCGACAGTCCCCCTTGCTGAGGCAGCTGCTGTGCTGGCTGCGGCCTGCGGCGGCACAATTGCCTGCCAGGCGCTGGATGCCGGGCTGGGCAATGAGTGGGGCCGTGAGCTGCTGCCGGGCCTGACCTACCTGCTGGCTGTGGAGCGGGCTGCCGACATTCAAGCCCAGGCAAGTGCCCCCTCTTTGGGGCGGGCTATGGCCAGATTGGGTGGGCTGTTGCTGTGGTCAGCACGTTCCATGCGAATCCAACTCACTGGGTGTGCCCTCGCGACTGTATCCTGCAGGTTGAGGCAGCCGTACGAGGCAAGGGGCTGCGCAACCTGGCGGTTATCACCCTGCAGCGCCCTTCCCAGCACGACCTTGCTGGCCTGGCTGCCTTGACGGCCACCGGCGCTCGCCTGGCGGTGCTTCATCTGGACCCAGCCGCCTGCTCCGCCGCAACAGCACTGAGTGGCGGCAGCACCAGCCAGGTGCACACCGCACTGGCTGCCGTTCGGGAGCTGCTGCCTCCCATTGCTGGTGTGCTGCACGCCCCCGTGAGCCCCGCTGAGGCCGGTGCTGCCGAGGCAGCTGTGAAGGCTGCACAGGCCGCATCTATGGCTGCTGCGCAGCCGGTCAGCACTGCGGCTTCAGCCCCAGGTGCTGCAGCCGCGACAGCCAAGGCAGCTGGCGGCGTCGCTGCCATGCAGACTGCTGTCGCAACAGCGCTGGCGGCTGTCATGGGAGAGGAGGCAGCTGCTGCTGTGGGGGGCGATGAGCCCCTAATGTCTGCCGGCCTCACCTCCACCCTGGCCGTCCAGCTGACTCAGCAGCTTGAAGAACGCCTGGGCACTGAGCTGCCCGGCACCCTGGTGTTTGACTACCCCTCCATCAATGAGATGGCTGCTTTCCTTGCTGAAGAAGTGATCGGCGGCAGCACCAGCCAGGCGGCACCTGCTACGACAGCTGCCCCGCCTGCCCGCGCCGCCCCGGCCGCTGCAAAGGCGGCCTTTGCACCGGTGGCTCCTCAGCCTGTGGCAGCACCGGCGCCACCTGCCCCTGCAGCCAGCAAAGCACAGCAGGAGGCAGCAGCCACCGATCTGGTGCTGCAGCGTGTTGCCCAGCTGTTGGGCAGTGCCGCTGACGTGGCGCCCGACGCACCGCTCATGTCTGCCGGCCTCACCTCTACCCTGGCTGTGCAGCTGACCCAGCTGCTGGAAGAGGCAGTTGGCGCTGAACTGCCTGGCACCCTTGTGTTTGACTACCCCTCTGCCGCTGAGATGGCCGGTTTCCTGGTTGCAGAGGGCCTGATGCCCGGCGGCTCTGCTGCTGCTGCTGCCGCACCTGCTGGCATTGCAGCAGCACTGCCGTACGCCGCCCCAGCTGCAGCTGGCCTGGCTGCAGAAGCGGCCGGCCAGATGAAGGCGGCTCTTGTAGACCTGGTGCTCGGCGAGGTGGCCAACCTGTCTGGTGCCGCTGATGTGGCGCCTGATGCACCCCTCATGTCGGCCGGCCTCACTTCAGCCCTGGCTGTCCAGCTGGTGGCGGCCCTGGAAGGCGCTGTGGGCGCTGAGCTGCCCGGCACTCTGGTGTTTGACTACCCCGCAGGTGGGACGCGGGAGCGCAGTTCTGCAATGCTTGGCATGCGCTGCCTTGGCATGCGCTACTGGCGGCACAATGCTGCTGCTGGTTGTGCTCCATTGCTAGCGCATCATCCGTTCCTGCATCCCCTGCCTCTTGCAGCTGCTGAAATTGCCGACTTCCTGATCTCTGAGGGCCTGGTCCCCGCCAACCTGGCAGCCCAGCTGGCGGCCCAGCTGACTCCAAGCCCTGCCGCCCCTGCGGTTGTGGCAGTTGAGGTGAGCAGACAGAGTGACAAGTGACATGTTTGCCTGCACTCTGCCTGCAACTCTTCTGTTGTCAGGGGGCGGGCTGAATCTGGATGCTCCTCCGCTGCCACATGTGCAGGAGCCGGCCCGTGCGGTGTGCGCCATCACCGGCGCTGCGCACGCTGTGCCTGGCGGACAGCTGTCCTTCCAGCCCGCCTACTCCGGCAACGATCGTATCAGCGTGGTGCCGCTTGAGCGCTGGGATGTGGAGCTGCCTGCTGCCGACAACCCCTCAGGTGCGCTGCTGGCGTGCACGAGCCGCGGGCCCGCCATGGTTGCAGTCATTCTGCGAAGCCTGGCAGGCACAACACAAACGCTCCATTTTTGGCACGGCATTGTCCAACTTTTTCAAACCACGCTCCTTCTTCTCCTCCTTCCACCTTGCAGAGCTGAACCAGCCCTTTGGCAGCTTCCTGGCAGGCGCCGATCTGTTTGATGCCGCCGCGCTGGGCGTGTCCCCTGCTGAGGCCCTGCTCATGGACCCGCAGCAGCGCCTGGCCATGCAGAGCTTCTCAGGTGGGGATGGAGGGAGTGGCTGGGTGAGCGAGAACCTGTGCTGGATGACAGGGTGACTGATTACAGGCAAACAACACGCTGGATACCGCGCTTGGGCTGCCAAGGGAAAAGCGCCTCTCCTGCAGCCCACTTCCGTGTCTGCTGCGTCAGTAATGCACCTCGCTCTCCCGCCTTGCAGAGGCGTACGCGGGGCATTTGACCTATCGGGAGCCCACCCGCGCCACGGGCGTGTATGTGGGCGTGTCCCAGCTGGAGTACGCCCGCATCAGCCTGGAGGCGGGGGGCGCGCTCAACAACACATACTATGCCACTGGGGCACACCTGAGCGTGACCTCCGGTGAGCAATTGCAAGCCGATGGACAGGAAGGGGTGGTTGAGGTGGCGAGGGATCATCGATGATGCAACTCCTCCAGGAGTTTTTGTGCGTGGCCGAGGCACCAAGCACCGATGCCAAATTTCCTCATCACCCCCGCTCTGCCGTCCCCCAGGCCGCATGTCGTACACGTTTGGCCTCAAGGGCCCCGCCCTCACTGTGGACACCGCCTGCTCCTCCTCCCTGGTCACCACCCACCTGGCTGCAAAGGTGAGCGCATTGCAAGGTCCAGGTGGCAGGCAAGCGGCTGCTTGGCGATTGAACGGCGCGCATTCCTTGGGCCCGTTGCGACCAGCAATGAACCTTCCAGTGCCACGGGGTACTAGTCCCCCTCAACCTCTGCGACCCACCCGCCTTCACCACCCCTATCGCTCAGGGCTTGGAGCGCGGGGAGTGCGAGGTGGCGGGCAGCATCGGCGTGAACCTGACCCTGGTGCACAGCTGGACGCGCGCCTGCCTGCGTGCCGGCATGCTGTCCGAGGACGGCCGCTGCAAGACGCTAGACGCCTCGGCAGGTGGGTGCGGGGCCCTGCCGCTGTGATGGTGATTGAGCTGTTGCCTTGCAGCGACCACAGGCAGCAGCTGAGCTGTGCATTCTTTGCTTGGTACTTGCTTTCTACAGCTGCGCTGAGGACCTGGCATCTGCTCCAAACTTTGCAGACGGCTATGTGCGGGCGGAGGGCGTGGGCGCGGTGATGCTGGCCCTTGCCTTCCCTTCAGACCCTCCTGCCAAGCGGTTGGATGCGCCAGCCACTGCTGAAGGCCTGGCCTGGCAGGCGCTTGCCCTGCTGGCCGGCAGCTCAGTCAACCAGGACGGGCGCAGCAGCAGCCTGACCGCCCCCAACGGCCCCAGCCAGCAGGAGGCGGTCAATGCTGCGCTGCGCAGCGGCAGCTTGGCGGCTTGGCAGGTTGCCCACCTTCAGATGCATGGCACTGGTAAGACATGAGGATGGCACTGACCTTGCTTTTGGTGGCCCCACATCACACAGCGAGGGGGCCCAGTGCCGAGATGTCCGCTGCATTTGCTGCACTCAGTGCTGAGTCGTCCGCTGCGTCTGTTGCAGGCACGTCGCTGGGCGACCCCATTGAAGTGGGTGCAGCGGCTGCGGTGCTGCTCAAGTCGGGCCTGCCCCGCGCCTCACCCCTGTACCTCACCGCCGCCAAGTCCTTCATGGGACATGCCGAGCCTGCCGCTGGTGAGGGCTCGGCTATTTGCAAGCGTGCCTCGGCGCATATCTTCACACCCTGCTTGCTCTTTCCTGCTCATCTGTCTTCTCTGCGACCCTCTTCCTGTCCCAGGCATTGTGGGTGTGGTGAAGCTGGCACTGATCCTGGGTCAGCAGGCGGCCGATCCCCTGCTGCACCTCACGGCGGTCAACCCCTATGTGGCCAGCGCAGGTGGGGCGGGGTTGGGGCGGGGATGTGCGTCCTGTATGAGCAGCTTCCTGTGCTAGGAGCAGATCGTGCAAGTGCATAGCGCGGACGACCAGACGCGCAGGACGCATCCCACGTTTCCCACTAAGCTTCACCTTCACCTGGACCCCTCTCGTTTACAGTGGCTGCCGCCAGCCAGCACGGCCCTACCCACCGTGTGGCAGCTCCCCGCCAGCTGGCCCCCAGCGCATGCGCCGAGGGAGATGGCCAGCTGCTCGGCGGCATCAGCTCCTTTGCCTTCCAGGGCACCAACGCCCATGCCATCCTCGGCAAGCAGACAGGCGCAGCTGGTTTTGCGCTGCCGGGCGCCTCTCAAGCCTTCCTGGTGGCAGCCGCGGTGCAGCGCACCCGCTATTGGGTGCTGCCCGCAGCACACCCCCTGGTTGGCAGCACCCGGCTGGGCAGTGGCCGGGCGGGCGCAGCAGGGCGCAGCCTCACATTCGAGTGCCAGCTGCTGGCCCCTCGCCTGGCGCTCTTCTCAGACCACATTGTCTTTGGCCGAGTGCTCTTCCCAGGAGCGGGCATGCTAGAGGCAGCCCTTGCAGCTGGCTACACAGCGGTGCAAGACGGCAGCGGCTCTGCCCTGGCCGTGTGCGGCATGTCGATCAGTGCCCCTCTGGTGCTGCCTCCTCCAGGCCAACAGCAGGGCAGCGGTGTTACCATGCGGTGCAGCATCAGCCCTGCCGCCGGAGACTTCCAGCTGTCACACACAGATAAACCTTCCAGCAGGATTAGCACTCAGTGCGCTGCCGGCAGCTATGCCCTCGCCGCGGCCACAGCGGCGGCGCTTGCGGCCCAGGCTGCTGCATCAGTGGCGGTCCGGGCCCTGGCCCTGCGCCATGTGCTGCTTGGCAAGGCCCTGGCTGCCCTGGCTGGCGCCCCACCAGCTGGGCATGCCACAGGCAGCATTGTGGCGGATGGGCGGCTGGCCACTGATGGCTATCTGGTGCCGCCTCCTTGCATGGACGCTTGCCTGCACCTGGGTGTTGCTGCCCCTGGCTGCGGCGCCAAGGTGCCAGTGGCGGTTGGTGCATTTGCCCTGGCCAACCGCGGAGCGGCGGCAGCAGAAAGCAGCGGCAGCAGCGAGCTGTGTGGTGTCACCTCGGCGCAGCACAGCATCCCACCTGGCAGCACAGACGTTTCAAGCTTTGCGCTGCGCACAGCCGCTGGTCTCTCCATGGCAGGCTTGGCAGACCTAGAGACCAAGGTCAGCAAGTCCAAGGTGGCCGGACAGGCAGCAGCGGCAGCTTCTGTCAAGGCAGCAGACTTCCTTTATGAGGTGGACTGGGAGGCTGCCTCTCACCCCGCTCCTGCTGCGGTGACCAAGCCGGCCCAGTCGACAGCAGCACTGGCCATCGCCGACGTGGCGGCTGAGGTTGACCTGGCCACTGCCCCAGCTGCCGCTGCAGCAGCGGCACTGGCCCTAGTGCAGCATGCGCAGGCTGTGCAGGCACCAGCCGTGGCAGCTGCCCTGCCGGATGTGCTGCCTGCGGGTGCGCCTGGGGTCAGCGTCGCTGGTACCACCCAGCTGCTTGCTGCGGGCTCTCTTGAAGGCCTGCTGCGTGTGGCCGCCACCGAACATGCCTCCGGCGCTTACACCTTGGCGGCGGTTGACAAACTGGCGGCTGGCAAGCCATCGGCAGCGGAGCAGCAGGAGCGAGGCATCCTTTCCACCACTCGCGTGCGGGCTGGCGTTGCTGCCGCACCTCGCCTGCTACCCAGGTGGGTTTGCAGTGTCGACTTGTCGCCCTGGAATGCGTTCTGCAACTGACGTACTGGCCTGCTAAAAGTTGCTTTGCATGCCCCTCCCCCATCTGTCCATGCAGCCGCGCGGTGGCCCCCGCCGCTGAGCTGCTTCAGATCCGGCCCATGCCTCGCGGCTCACTGGCCAGCCTGGCCTCTCAAACTGTTGATGCCACCGCTGCTGCTGCCCGGCTGAAGCCGCACGAGCTGCTGGTGGCGGTCAAGGCGGTGGGCATCAACTTCAGGTGAGGGGCGAGCGGGGTTCGCCCACTCAGTTTGCTTGCCCACATGGCGTGTCCTGAGTTGAGCTCATGCCACGCTCTGACTTCATGCAGGGATGTGCTCAACGTGCTGGGCATGTACCCTGGCGACCCCGGCCCACCCGGCAGCGACTGTGCCGGCGTCATCATGCACACCGGCAGCGCTGTGCAGGGCCTCAAACCTGGTGGGTGGATTGCACCTGCATGGTTGACAGAACATGCGCATGCTGTGCTCATGTTGCACATGGAATGATTTCGATGCTTCCACCCGTCTGCAGGCGATGCCGTGTTTGGCCTGGCGCACGGCTGCCTGGGCACGGCGGTCGTCTCCCCCGCCGCCATGCTGGCACCCATGCCCGCCACGCTGACCTTCCAGGAGGCAGCTACCACCCCAACTGTCTTCATCACTGGTGCGCTTGGTTTCGCGCCTTTTTGGTGCGCCGTGCCTCTACTTGGTTTATCAAACGTTACCCTGCCTTCTCACATGCTGCATGTTCACGTTCCTTGCTTGCAGTTGAGATGGCGCTTGAGCGGGCAGCCGGCATGACCAGCAACGACAGGGTGCTGGTGCATGCGGCGGCTGGTGGCGTGGGCCTGGCTGCAATCCAGGTCGTGCAGGCCAAGGGTGCAGTTGTGGTGGCCACAGCTGGTGGCACCGCTAAGCGCTCGCTGCTGCACGGTCTGGGCGTGCAGCACGTGCTGGGCTCCCGTGACACCGCCTTTGTGTCCGAGCTTGCTGAGCTGGGTGGCGCCACCGTGGTGCTCAACAGCCTGACCAGCAGCGGCATGGTGGCTGGCTCGCTGGCCGCGCTGGGCGCCGGTGGCCGGTTTGTGGAGATCAGCAAGCGCGACATCTGGAGCGGAGCACGCGTGGCGCAAGGTGAGCTGGGGGTCAGCCATGTGTGTACACTTGCATGCAAGCAGCCCGCCTCAATGTGTGCAGCTTGATCACCGTGTGCCGATTCCTCCCCGCCCCACTGGCTGCTCACCCTCCTCCACAGAGCGCCCCGACGTGCGCTACTCCCTGGTGGCTGTCGACTTCCTGCCCCCTGCCGTGATTGGCGAGACGCTGCACAAGGTGGCGGGCCGCCTGTCCTCTGGAGAGCTGCGCCCGCTGCGCCACATCAGCCACAGCATGGGCAGCGTGGCCGCCGCCTTCCGCCAGATGATCCAGGTGCGGCATTGCGGCGACGCAAGGCAGTTGCACCGCTTTCGTCTTCATGCCATGCCTCACGCAGCTTACTGTGCACTGGGGGCGACGGCGCCATACCTTTCAGACCGGTCAGACCTCTCCCCTCCTCCCTGCAGGCCAGCCATGTGGGCAAGGTGGTCGTGTCCACCGAGCGCCTGGGCGGCGCCCCTCCCGCCACCCAACCGCGGAGCTGCCCCTCTCTGGCCATTACTGGCGGCTCAGGTGAGATCCGTGCGGCCAACTCGTTGGCCCGTGCTTGTAGAGCACCGCCTCTGCCCCAGCCACGCCTGCTCAGTCATGCCCACCCCGCCCCCTTGTAACCAGGCGGCCTGGCGCTTATGATCGCCGCCTGGCTGGTGCAGCGCTACGGCCCCGCCCACCTGCGCCTGCTCAGCCGCACCGGCCGGGTGGCAGACGCATCGGCAGTGGCCACCTTGGCAGCCACGGCAGCTTGCATCACCACCGCCATGGCCGATGCAGGCTCTCCGGCAGACGCAGCGGCCGCACTGAGCGCTACAGTGGCTCGCGGCCCTGCACTACAGGCGGTGCTGCATGCCGCCGGTGTGCTGGCTGACTCAGTGCTGGACAAGCAGAGCGCAGGCTCCTTCAGGCGTGTGTTTGCTCCCAAGCTGGGCGGCCTAGCAGCCATGGCTGCTGCCCTGCAGCGCCAGCCTGTCGCCAGCATGGCGCTCTTCTCCTCGGTGGCCTCCTTGCTGGGTGCAGCCGGCCAGGTGAGCAGTCGCACACTTGAAGCCTGGCCATCCATTGGGGTTTGGTTAGGTGGCGACAGCCTGCAATCCGGCCGTGAGGGGCACTGCTCCTAGTGTCATTCGCTCTAAAGTGTTGCTTTTCTCATGACATTACGTTTTCAACACGCAGGCCAACTACGCGGCTGCCAATGCGGCGCTGGATGCCTGGTCACATGCCTGGCAAGCAGCCGGCGGCGCCTCCAAGGCCATCCAGTGGGGCGCCTGGGCCAGCTCGGGTGCGTTATTTTTGTTTCTCTGGATGGATGGGCTGAGCTAATTGGTAATGTCAGGCTGAGGTTCCTGATGCGATTCACTGTCACAGCATGGATTGATACCTGCACAACCCTTTCTGTTATGTGCAGGCATGGCTTCCGAGGCGGTGCTGCGCCGCCTGACCCGCATCGGGCAGGGCAGCATCACCGCTGACCAGGGCTTGCTTGCCCTGGCCGCCACCCTGCGTGGCGCCGCTGCCACAGCCGCTGCGCCTGCGCTGCCGCAGCTGGCGGCGAACGCCTTCATTTGGGACACCTACCTGAAGAGCAGCCAGCCAGCCTTCTTTGCGGAGATGGCACCCGAAGCGCTTGCCGCTGAGGCAGCTCAACCCACAGCGGCAGGCAAGAAGGCGGCAGCAGCCCGGGGCGCCGCTGCCCCTGCCGCTGCTGCCGACCCGGCGGTGGTGCGGGAGCAAGTGAAGCGAGAGGTGGCAGCCGCTATCCTGCAGGTGGGTTGGGGGATGGTTGTGAAGAATTGCACAGGCGTCGCCTTATGGAGAGGGTTGCTGCCCTCAGCTGGCCGTCGTTCTCCATCTGCTATCTCGTCACCGCCCTGATTGAGTGTACGCTGCAGGTGGTGGGCAGTGCGGTGGGAGATGACGAGCCGCTCATGTCCGCCGGCCTGGACAGCCTGGGATCGGTGGAGTTTGCAAACGTGCTGAGCCAGAAGCTGGGCATGCAGGCAAGTGACACACGCGCAACCTGCTCTTTTGAGTGTGTGTGTGTGTGTGCGTATGCACGTCTACAGGCGGTAGAAGGGCAGCGGTACCAAACCGGCATCTGAACAGGCATGCCCCACACGCTCCCTTCCCGGACGCCACAGATGCCAGGCACACTGGTGTTTGACTACCCCTCGGTTGCCGCCGTCACGGAGTACCTTACTGCTCAGATGCTCAAGTCGGCAGCTGCCGCTGCCGCCGCGGCTGGTAGCTCAGCTGCCGTGCCCACCACCTCGGCTGATGAGGAGTGGACTGGTGGCGAGCTGGCTGATGTTGGCGGCATGCCCAGCTCGGCTGTTGTGGCCGGGGAGTGGGCGCCACGTCAGCGCCACCTGGCAGTCCTGGCGGTTGTGGCTCGCCCGCTGATGGCCGAGGCTGCTGCCACCCAGGTGGGGGGGGGAGTTGCCAGCTAGCGTTGGGCAAAAGATGGCTGATAGCTAATGCGTATCTTCAGGCCAGGCATATTCTGTGTGTCCACGCGAGCCGCCGTTCTGGCTGTCCACTGTGCCTGCGCTCCCTCCTGCCCTCCCAGCAGGCCGCCGGCCCTGCGGGCACAGCAGATGCCATCCATCGCGTGCTGCTGGAGCGCTGGGATCTGGACCAGGCGGAGGCGCTGCAGGGGGATGCCCTCACCCTGTCCGCACAGGCAGGCAGCTGCTTGGGGATGCAGCCTGCACTGTGTCGCTCCCTTGGAGATGTCTTGAGGCACTGCGCAGCCAAACACTGTGGCACTTGGCAGCTTGATGGGGCATGTTCCCAGCGCCCCTCTGCTGCCGACTGGCTGCCCTCACTGCATCTCCCCCGTTGCCCGCAGTTTGGCGCCTTCATGCAAGGCGTGGAGCTGTTTGATGCCGCCGCCTACGGCCTGTCCGCCGCCGAGGCCGCCGCCATGGACCCGCAGCACAGGTGGGCAGGGGCATAGGCACCACGTGCCATGGCTTGGCACAGGGCTACGCCGTGCATCCGGCAAGTTGACATGTAGCACTGCTCGGCTCCTGACCACATTTCCTGGTCTGAATCACACCTGATCTCCTCATTTGCCACAGGCTGGTGCTGGAGGCAGCGGGCGAGGCGCTGGGTGCGGGCACCAGCTTGCACTCCGCCAAACCCGCACAGACGGGCGTGTTTGTAGGCATCTCCTGGACTGAGTATGCTCGCATGGCGGCCGAGACAGGGGCGGGTGAGTGGCAAGTTTGGTGGAAAGAAGTGTGCCCTGCTTCAGCTGCATGTGTGCGTTCCTGCGCCAGAGCGATTTCACATCGCCACTCACCTCCATTGAGCGCCAACATTTTTCCGCTTGCTTGCAGCTGTGACTGCCTACACTGCCCAGGGTGCCGTGCTGAGCGTGTGCCCGGGCCGCGTGGCCTACCACTACGGCCTCAAGGGCCCAGCTGTTGCTGTGGACACAGCCTGCTCCTCCTCGCTGGTGGCGCTCAACTCAGGTGGGTTGGCATTGGGAGGAGCGAGTGCTCCAGCTGGGGACCGCCTGCATGTTGATCGGGCGGCTGGCATGCGGCCAGCCTTCAACACCCTTTCGTTCTCCCGTGTCCTTGTCCCAGCCCGGGAAGCCACCCTCGGCTTCTCGTCCACTGCCACACTTGCCGGAGGCATCAACATGATGCTGGCTGCCTCCACGACCTTCATGTTCAAGCGGGCGGGCATGCTGAGCGCCGATGGGCGGTGCAAGGCGCTGGACAAGTCGGGTGCGGGGGCATGGGGCTGTGCTAGGCGTTTGCGACACATGTGCTTGCAGTGGGCTGGAGGGGGCTGCCCTTTCATGCTGCACAACGTCAGCCTTGCACCTAAGTGATCACCGGTGCCCCTTTATCTCCTGCTCGCAGCCGACGGGTATGTGCGGTCCGAGGCTTGTGCCCTGGTGCTGATCACCTCCCAGCCATCCGCCGACAGCACTAGTGCCTATGTGATGCTGGCTGGCACTGCCGTCAACCAGGGCGGCCGTGCCAGCAGCCTGACCGCACCCAACGGCCCCAGCCAGCAGGAGGCGGTGCGGCTGGCGCTCCAGGCTGCAGGTGAGAGGGCGGAAAGGTGGCACATAGACATGCGGCATGTCCTGGTCGAAGCAAATAGCCGTCCCGCTGCGCCCTAACCTATGCACACCCTCGCACCTTTCCACCGCAGGCCTGGCTGTTCACCAGGTGCAGGGCCTCCAGTTGCACGGCACAGGCACCTCCCTGGGCGACCCCATTGAAGTCGGCGCGGCGGCAGGTGGGATTTGCCACGCACCTTTGTGGCCTGCCCTCGCCTGCTCCTGCCCACCCGCCGGGCCATTTGTTACTACTCTCCCTTTCAACTGCTTCACGCTTGACTGTATCGTGCATCTCCTGCTATGCAGGTCTGCTGCTGGAGGGGCGGTCCACCCCCTTCCCCCTGATGGCCAGCAAGTCTGGGCTGGGGCACAGCGAGCCAGCCTCCGGCATCATGGGCCTGGCCCGCCTGCACCAGGTGGGGGTTGTGAAAGGAGGGAGGACCGCTTTCGGGGTGGTGCATGTGGCCCTCATAAGCAAAAGACACGAGAATGGTGCGCAGTGCACAATGTGGTGACTCCTGACCGATATGCTGCCCCCGCAGGCGCTGAGCGGCGCAGACCTGCAGTCCATCCTGCACCTGACCACGCTCAACCCTCATGTGGCCAGCACCCTGCCTCGCCCGGGTGCTTTCTTCCTGCCCCGCCAGCCTGCGCCCAGCTGCAGCACTGCGGCAGGAGCGGCGGGGGCTGAGGCAGCTGGGAACGGCTTTGCCACCGCCTGGGGCGTCAGCGCCTTTGCCTTCCAGGGCACCAATGCCCATGCCCTTCTGGCGCTGGGCAGCGATGCGTCGGCAGCCAGCAGCATCCTTGGCCTGTGCAACCCTCGCTTTGCTACCTGGGCAAAGGAGCGCTTTTGGGTTGGCCCCCAGCCCCACGCCTTGGTGGGCAGCGTGGCACGCGTGGCAGGCGCAGCAGGCACAGCGGCGGTGCTGTTTGCCGCCGACCTGCTGCAGCCCAAGCACAGCCATCTGTGGGACCACGCCGTTGCTGGGCGGCCCATCCTGCCTGGTGCAGCCTTCCTGGAGGCCGCTGCCGCTTGCCTGCAGACCACTGTGGCAGACGACAGACTCACCGTGCTGCTGGCTTCAGTCAGCATCCCAGCACCGTTGGAGCTGCCTCCCAGCATCAGCAGGAGCGGCGGCAGCTTGGTGCTGCAGTGCCAAGTGGATGTGGCCAGCGGCCGTGTGCGGCTGGCATCTAGCAGCAGCGCAGGCACACGTGGCAGGGAGCATTTGTATGGCACAGCTGGCTCAGCTACTGCTGCTGCACCGGCAGCGGGAGCAGTCGCGCAGCAGCAGGTGACCGTTGCAGCCAGCCTGCCTACGACACTGGCCATGCTGCTCCTGGCCGCCATCCACAGTCAGCAGGCTGAGCAGGCCAGCATTGGCGGCATTGAGGCAGCTCGCTCGGATGGCCGCACTGGTGGCAGGGGCATCGAGCCTGCATGCCTGGATGCCGCTTTCCACCTGGGTGCGCTTCCCGCTGGTGCCAGCCCAGCCACTCCGCAGCTGCGTGTGCCAGCCGGCATCGCAGCGTATCAAGTGCAGGGCAGCAGCAACAGTGGCGCACCCCAGCTGGTTGGCGGTTGCAAACCCACAGCGGTCGATAGCCGCAGCGGCAGCGTGACCAACAGCTACTGGCTGGCCCCTGCGAACGGCGGCAGCAGCATCTGCACGGTGGCTGGCCTGGAGGCTCGGCCGATGGGCCGCCTCCCAGCGGGAGCAGCAGCACTGCCGGCTGCCGCTGCCGCAAAGGCTGGCGCTGCTGCAGTGGATGGCAAGCCAGCGGAGATGCTGTACGAGGTTGCCTGGGCAGCTGGTGAGGCAGCTACTGTGGGACCTCGGAGTGTGTCCAACCTGCCAACCACCAGCGTTGGCATCGCTCACCTGACCAAGGAGCAGCTTGCAGCCGCAGGCACAGCAGCCCTGCAAAGTGCTGCCGGCACAAGCGGAGCACTGCTTGCCAGTGTTGGCGGCCAGGCTGGTGCAGCGGCTGCACCTGTACCGGCTGCCGTGGCTGCCTCAGTTGTGGCAGCGGGCATCCTGCAGGGTCTTCTCAAGGCGGCTGCCCAGGAGAATGCCAGCAGCAGCTATGCAGCGGCAGATGCAGATGAGTTGGACCCCACCCAGCGCAGCTCACAACCTGCCCTTGCGTTTGGCAAGGCCGCGGCTGCGGCGGCGGAGGCAGATGTGCATGGCATTGCAGTGCGGTCCGGTGCTACATTCCGCCCTGTGCTGCTCTCAGCCGGCCGCCAGGCAGAACTGCCCACACAGCAGGCTCAGCGGGGCAGCATTGTGGTCACCGGTGGCACCGGCACACTGGGCCAGCTGGTGGCTGCCTTCCTGGCCAACAGCAGCAGGGGCAGCAGCAGCTCCGCGCGCCTACAGCTGCTGGGCCGCACTGGCCGCCTGGGCAGCGCCAGCGAGGCAGGCACCCTGCTGGGCTCACTCGCCCAGGACAGCTCAGCTGTGATTTCGCTGTCCAGCTGCGACGCGTCCCAGGCAGAGGATGCTGCTGGCGCTTTGGCGTCAGCTACAGCACAGCAGCAGCTGGCGGGCCTGCTGCACGCCGGCGGAGTACTGGCTGATGCTGTGCTGCCCAACCTCACGGCTGGAGCCATCAAGCGTGTGTTTGCACCAAAGGTGTCCAGCCTGGCGGTCCTGCAGGCGGCTCTGCAGCTGCAGCCAGCAGCTACTCAGCTGCTCTTCTCCTCGGTGGCCGCCCTGCTGGGTTCGCCAGGACAGGCCAACTACAGCGCAGCCAACGCAGCCCTGGACGCCTCAGCGCAGCATGCCCAGCTGACCGGTCAGCCAGCGGCCAGCGTGCAGTGGGGTGCCTGGTCGGGCGGCGGCATGGCTGCCCAGGACCGCTCCACCGCCCTGCGAGTGCAGCGCATGGGCATGGCAATGATTGATGCAGCCGAGGGCCTGGCAGCCCTGCAAGACCTGCTGGTCAGCGCAGATCCTGCCCCTGCTGTGGCAGCTGGTGTGCCATTCTTGTGGGACCGCCTGGCTCAGCAGCAGCGTGCGGGCAGCGTGACAGCACCTCAGAGCCTCTTCTCTGCCTACGTGAGCAGTGCTGTTGTTGGCAGCAGTGGCGCTGCAGCTGTGGCGTCCGCTCCAGCCATCAGCCAGGCAGCCGTACTTGCAGATGTGCTGGCTGTTCTGCGGAGCATCCTGGGTGCGGAGACCAGCCCCGACGCCCCGCTGATGGCTGCCGGCCTTGATAGCCTGGGTGCGGTGGAGCTGCGCAACAGCCTGGAGACCAAGCTGGCTGTGCGGCTGCCGAGCACCCTTATATTTGACTACCCCACCGCCTCTGCCATTGCGGGCTATATCGCAGCCCAGCTGGCGCCCGCTTCCATGGCCAGCTCGACGGTTGAAGGAACCGCCAGCACAGCCGCCAACGCAGCAGCAGCTCATGCCGAGCGTGTGGCTGCCGATGTGGCGGCAGTGGTTGATGAGATTCTGGGGACCAGCCTGGAGGCCAGCCAGCCGCTCATGGCTGCCGGTCTAGACAGCCTGGGTGCTGTGGAGCTGCGCAACAGCCTTGAGAGCCGGTTTGGCATCGCCCTGCCTGGCACCCTGGTGTTTGACTACCCCACCGTGGCAGCTCTATCTGGCTACATTGCCTCCCGCCTGCAACCTGCTGTTGCCACAGCTGAGGCAGCAGGACCGCTCGACCTCTTCTCCGCTGGAGCTGGCACTGTGGATTCTGCTAACCTTGTGGCGGGTCCTCGGCCTCTGGCCGTGGCCGCCCTTGCCACCCGCTCACCGAAGGCGAGTCTTACTACAGTGGATGCATTGTGCCTTGCGCTGGTTCATGCCGCACGTACTCACTAGACAGCCAGTTGCCTCGAATTCCCTGCTGCAGGGCGCCCTGCGCGCTGACCTGGCACCTGTGGATGCCACCTCGGTAGTGCCTCTGGAGCGCTGGGACTTGGGAGAGCAGGAGGCTGTGCTGGGAGGGGCGCCTATCAGGCACGCTGCTGGCTGTTGTGCAGATATTCACGGCGCCCTGTTCTGACCGATGCACTGCACACCTTGCACCGGCCGCTTATGAATCAAAGCGTACTCTTGCTTACATCTACCCGCACCCTGCACCTCTGGCAGGTTCTCCATCTTCTTGGAGGCTGTGGACCAGTTTGATGCCGCCGCCTTTGCCATCTCTGAGAACGAAGCGTTTCTGATGGACCCCCAGCAGCGCCTGCTGATGGAGACCGCCGGAGAGGCGCTGCTGGCTGCCGGGTTCGCCGGTGCCGCCACCCCCGCTGCCCTGGCCGAGGCTGCTGGCGGCGCCGGCGTGTTTGTGGGCATCACTTCAACAGAATATGCCCAGCTCGCTCAGCGCCACATGCACGGCTTCACACCCTACTCCGCCACTGGCTACCTGACTTCATCCGTGGCGGCGGGCCGCCTGTCCTACACCTTTGGCCTCAAGGGCCCCTCACTGCCGGTGGACACAGTCTGCTCCTCCTCACTGGTCAGGTAGGAAAGCATGCTTCGTTCTTTCCTTACCAGGCTGTGCAATTTCCCTTGCACGGAATGCTGACCCGGCTGCGTGGCGCCAAACTACCGTTGGCCTACCCGCTTTGCAACACTGACGCTCTCTTGCCTGGCCCCTCCCCCACAGTCTGCACATTGCGGTCTCGAGCGTGGCACTGGGCCAATGCCCTGCGGCCCTGAACGCCGGCGTCAACCTGCTGCTGACGCCCAACACCACCGCCATGACTCAGAAGGCGGGCATGCTTGCCCTGGATGGCCGTTGCAAGACCCTCAGCCCTGCGGCAGATGGTTACGCACGGGCCGACACCTGTGGTGTCATGCTCCTGCTGCCGCCTTCCCTTGTGGGCGAGCGTGCGGCACTCTCGCTGGTTGCTGGCTCGGCCGTCAACCAGGACGGCCGCAGCAGCAGCCTGACCGCCCCCAACGGCCCCAGCCAGCAGGAGGTGGTGCGGCTTGCGCTTGCCTCTGCCCAGCTGGCCCCTGCTGTGGTCACTGGCCTGCAGATGCACGGCACAGGTGCGGCCAGGGGCGAGGTTATTTGGCGGGCATGGCCGAATACTGACTCAGGTGCTGTCCTCAGCAGCGGGCTGCCTTTGTAACCGTTGCGCCCCTTGCCTACTCCTCACAGGCACCTCCTTGGGCGACCCTATTGAGGTGGGCGCCCTGGCTGCTGCCTTGGTGGAACGCCGCCCGGCCGGCAGCGCACCACTTGCGCTCATGGCTGCCAAGTCGTGGAGCGGCCATGCTGAGCCTGGCGCAGGTGAGATGCAGCGCTACACCTGCGGGGAGGCTGGCATGGTGCTGCTAAAGTCCTGCTGGTGTTGTGCATGAGCGGGATGTTCAATCAACTGCTTCACGGTAGACTCCTAATGCGCCGACCCCATAACCCCCGTTCATCGCAGGCATGGTAGGCCTTGTGCACGCCCAGGCAGCGCTGGCCCAGGCTGCACTGCTGCCCATCCTGCACCTGGGCCACGTCAACCCGTATGTGACAGGTGCGCAGCTGGAGATGAACAGAGGGAGGGATTGCCCTTGCTTTGGAACAGGTTAAGAATGAGCTGTGTTCTCCGGACACCAAAAACACCCCCACTGCACCTGCGCCGCAGGTGCCTTGGAGATGGCCAGCAAGCAGGGTGGCTGGGCGGTGGCTCGGCAGCCTGGCAGCCTGCCTGCAGCCTCTTCCCCTGCCGCCCCTGCCGTCATCGGCATCAGCGCGTTTGCCTTCCAGGGCACCAATGCGCACGCGGTGATGACTGCAGCAGCAGCTGGGGCAACCGCCGCCAAACCCAACGCCAACTGGGCGCGGCAGCGCTTCTGGGTTGCGCCCCGCCCCCACGCAGGCAAGTTGTGTTGAATTTCTTGATATGACTACGCATGCACATATCGCTGCTGCAGTGCTCCCATCCGGATCAAGCACACACCAGAATACCTTGCACCGCGCTTCCCTCTGCCATCTCCCGTGCAGCTCTGTGCAACGCGCTGCCGGCCCCAGGCGGCCGCCAGGTCACCGTGCACTCCGCCCCTCTGGCCAGCCCAGCGCTGTCCTACCTGTGGGACCATCAGGTCTCCGGGAAACCGCTGTTCCCTGGTGCTGGCTACTTTGAGCTGGCGGCAGCGGCAGCCAAGACGCTGCTGAACCTGGATGCCAGTGCAGCCCTGCTGGGAGTGACCATTCCGGCACCCCTGGTGCTGCCTGCCGTCCAGCCAGCCAAGGCCGGCCAGCAGGGCGCAGCGGCAGTGATTGCTTGTAGGCTGGACGCACCCAGCGGAGCAGTGGAGGTTGCCAGCGGGCAGCGCAGCGTCCACATGCGTGCCACGGCATCGGCTGTGGGCCAGGCTCCCAGTAGCAGTTCGCCTTCCCGCCACACTGGCCAGCTGGGGATGCTGCGCAGCATTGCTGCCACCAGCCTGTGGCAGGCCGCAGCAGAGCCGGCTTACGTGGGCGACATTGATGACTCTGCACACCATGCAGCTGACGTGTTCCTGTCTCCAGCAGTCTTAGACTGCTGCCTGCACCTGGGCGCCCTGCCTGCCGCAGCCGCTGGCCAGCTCAAGGTGCCAGCTGGCATGCAAGCACTGCTGCTTCCTGGTGCAGCACAATCCAGCAGCGCACACTACACCGCAGCAGCTTTGCAGCTGGAGAGCAGCCAGGCAGCGTCCCTGATTGACTACAGCCTGCTGGCGCCTGCGGGTCCCAGCGCCTGCACAGTGAGCGGCCTGCAGGCCAAGCCACAGGCGGCAGTCGCACCTGGTGCTGCTGTCGCAGCTGACCGCATGCTGTATGTCGTCGGCTGGGCAGCGCAGCAGCCGGTCGAGCAGGCAATCACACCCGCCCCCAGCGGTGCCACGGCGGCAGCTGTACCAGTTGGTCGCGACGCCACGGCACTGTGCAGCACTGGCGTTGCCGCTTTCCAAGTGGCTGCCACAGAGCAGCAGGGCTCGCTCAGCCTGGCTACCACCGCTGCTCAGCCTCAGCTGTCCATGGCCCCTGCGGTGGGCAGTGCCAGCTCAGCAGCCAGCCTGCTGTGGGGCATGCTTCGCTCAGTGGCGCTGGAGCAGACTTCTGCGACAGCCACCGCGACAGATGCCGACAGCTTGGCGGCAGCACACGGCTCCAGCGCGGCCTCGGCCACTGCTCTGCTCTGCCTGGCGGCTGCAGCAGCAGCGACAGCCAAGAGCAGCGGCGACGCCTATGGCAGGGCAGAGCGGGGCGGTCTCAGCTTTGCTGCCACCCTGCTGCCCTCTGCCGCCCCAGCAGCGGCAGTCCTGGGCGGCTCGACTGGCCAGCTTCAGGCCATCAAGGCAGCCAAGGGGCGCATTGCTGTGACCGGCGGCATGGGATCTCTTGGCTCTATTCTGTCCAGCTGGGTGGAGGCTGCCCAGCTTGCTACAGAGCTGGTGCTGCTGGGCCGCACCGGCCGCCTGGCCGGCAGTGATGCCTCCCCCGGCCTGACTGGCCTGCTGGCTCGCTCCACCACAGCCCTGACGCTTGCCATGGCTGACGTGGCTGGCAGCGAGGGCAGCACCGCAGCCCTGGGGGCTGCCGCCGGCGCACACGGTGCCCCACTGGCTGCGCTCTTCCACTCTGGCGGTGTGCTGGTTGATGCCACACTGGCCAACCAGGCTCCGGCCGGCATCCGGGGGGTGTTTGCCGCCAAGGTGTCGGCAGCCATCCGCTGGAGGGGCGCCCTGCAGGCCCAGCCAGCGGCAGCTGAGGTGCTCTTCTCTTCAGTGGGCGCCCTGCTGGGCTCGGGCGGCCAGGCCAACTACAGCGCAGCCAATGCGGCACTGGATGCCATGGCAACCAACCTGCAGCAGCAGGCGAGCAAAGTGGCAGTGATGCTGGAAAGGGGAGAGTGTGGGCCTGCACGTTGTTTTGGAGTGCTTCAATCACATGCTCTTGAAGTGTCGTCCCTGCCACCCATCACCCATGCAGGGTCAGCCAGCGGCCAGCGTGCAGTGGGGTGCCTGGTCGGGCGGCGGCATGGCTGCCCAGGACCGCTCCACCGCCCTGCGAGTGCAGCGCATGGGCATGGCAATGATTGATGCAGCCGAGGGCCTGGCAGCCCTGCAAGACCTGCTGGTGCAGGGCGCTGGCTCTGCTGCCCCCTCTGTGCTGGGAGGCGGGCTGTTCACTGCGGTGCCCTTCAATTGGCCAACCTTCATTGGTCGCATGGGCGGCAAGCCCGTGCCTCCCATGTTTGCGGCATTCGCAGATGCTGCGGCCGCAGCGCCTGCCAAGCAGGCTGCAGCTGCTCCTTCCCGGTGGCCCGCGCCTGTGGCAGTTCCTGTGCCCAGGCAGCAGCAGGCTGCGGCCCCCACTGCTGCCGCACAGAGTGCAGCGGCTGTGGAGGCATTCAAGCAGCAGGTTTTGTCGGAGGTGGCCGAGGCGGCTCGCAGCATCCTGGGTGCAGACATCAGCCACAGTGAGCCTCTTGTGGCAGCAGGCCTGGACAGCTTGAGCTCAGTCGAACTGCGCAACAGCCTCGAGTCTAAGCTTGGCTTGGAACTGCCGGGCACCCTGGTGTTTGACTACCCCACCATCTCAGCCATTGCTGGTTTCATTGCCGCCAACCATGCCCCTGCTGCCGCTGCGTCCGAGGCAGCTGCCGCTGGTGCCGCCAGCCAGGAGGCATTGGCAGCAGTCTCAGCTGCAGCCAGCGCCGAGCACCTGGCTTTCATCCAAAGCGAGGTGGCTGAGGTGGCCCGGGCCATCCTGGGCGCTGATGTGCCGGAGGACGCGCCGCTCATGTCTGCCGGCCTGGACTCCTTGAGCTCCGGTGGGTGGTGTCACAGCTTTCTCTGCACGTGTTGCCGCTGCAGCGCGTTTGTCGAGCACCATGCACGGCTGTGCCGTTTGGGCTGAGCCGGCGCTATGCACTGTGCCCCGCTGAACACCTGATACCCCACACCCCTCCGCCCCACCCTGCAGTCGAGTTCCGCAACAGCCTGGAGGCTAAGCTCGGCATCGAGCTGCCCGGCACCCTGGTGTTTGACTACCCCACCGTGGCAGCCATTGCTCGTCATGTTAGCACCCTCATCGCCCCCGCTGGCACGGCTAGCCCCTCTGCCGCGGCAGGCGCTGATGCTGCCTTCCTTTCTAGCCTGCTGGACGCCTCTGCCCTGGAGCCAGGCACCTTCCTGGACCTCATGCCAGCCGGCAGCGGCAGCGGCAGTGCCGCAGTCGCGCTGTGTGCAGTTGCAGTGCGGCAGCCTGCCGGCATCATGGCAGGTGGCGACCCAACCAGGTGTGTGAGAGGGAGCTGCTTTGCATGGCATGCCCGTGTACACCTGGTCTGGCTGCTCGTCTCCGCATCTGCCCCTTAACACGGCCCTGTTTCCTGTGTCTCTCACAGCTGCGACTCGCTAGCCCCTGTGCCCTTGGCACGCTATGATGTGGACCGCTTATCCGCGCCCCGGGTGGGCGGCATGCCGTACCGCTTCGTCAGCCTGATCCAGGTGAGGTGGTAGGGGGGCTGCTGCAAAGGAACGTAGCTAACACGTCCAATAGGCCTAACTTCAGCTGGGCAGAGTGCCGTGTTTCAGCCCACTGAGTCCGGCAAGTCAGCCCTGCGCCGACAACCATCTCTTGTGCGCACATCACCCCACTCCCTTGCAGAGCGTGGACATGTTTGATGCCGCTGCCTTCTCCATCTCCGATGCCGAGGCGGTCCTGATGGACCCGCAGCAGCGCCTGTTGTTGGAAAGTGTCGGCGAGGCGCTGCTGGCGGGCGGCGGCCGCATCCTGCAGGCAAGCTGGGCTGGGTTGGGAGTGGCAGCCATTTGGAATGCCCGCATGCGTGGCAGACGCTTTCCAAACACTCTTCCCACGACATGGTCAACGCATCCTGTCCACCATGCTGCTCTGGCCTCTCAATTGATGCTTCCCTGCTTTCTTGTGCAGCGCCCCGATGCCTCAGCCTGTGGCGTTTACGTCGGTCTGTCGTTCGAGGACTATGGCCGCATCGCCAGCGAGGCTAGCGGCGTGGACACCTTCACTGCCACAGGCACCACTGCCTCTGTGGTCAGTGGGCGCGTGAGCTACAGCTTTGGCCTGCGCGGCCCAGCGCTGACTGTAGACACTGGTGAGTGCGGCTAACTCAAAACATGCAACTGCATCCGCTTGCCTGGATGTTTGGGATGCTGTGTAGCTGCTTGGCCATTCCCAGTTGACCGCCTTGCCTCACCCATCTGCCTGCACAGCCTGCTCCTCGGCGCTGGTGGGCGTGCACATGGCGTTCAATGCGCTGCAACTACGCCAAATTGCTGCTGCCGCGGCAGCAGGCGCCAACTTGATCCTGCACCAGGAGACATCAGCCATTGCACAGAAGGCTGGCATGCTGGCCCCTGATGGCCGCTGCAAGGCCCTCAGTGCGGCAGCCGATGGCTATGGCCGTGCAGAGGCCCTGGGTGTGCTCCTGTTGCAGCTGGCGGCCGCAGTGGACAGCAGCAGCGTGGTGGCCTTCCTGGCTGGCTCAGCTGTCAACCAGGACGGCCGCAGCAGCAGCCTGACCGCACCCAACGGCCCCAGCCAGCAGGAGGTGATGCGTGCAGCTCTCAGCATTGCAGGCCTCGCTGATTCTGATGTGACAGCACTGGGCATGCATGGCACTGGTACGGCCCTGGGAGATCCCATTGAAGTGGGCGCCGCATCGGCGGTGCTCAACAGCGGCGGCCGCCAGGCACCCCTGGTGCTGATGGCCAGCAAGTCATGGATCGGTCATGCTGAGCCTGCTGCGGGCCTGGTGGGCCTGACCCATGCCCAGCTAGCGGTCACCCAGGCCCACAAGCTGCCCATCCTGCACCTGGGAGGCATGAACCAGTATGTGACAGCTCTGATGGAGCGCCAGCCTGGAGCATGGTCTGTGCCCCGCCAGCCCGCAGTGCTAGGCAGCACGGCGGCCGCTGATGGCGCTGCAAGCACAGTGCAGCTGGTCAGTGGCATCAGCGCCTTTGCCTTCCAGGGCACCAATGCACACGCGCTGGTGTCGGCCGCTCCCTTTGCCACCAGCGTTGTGGCGCCCACGACCGCCGCCACTGTGTGGCAGCAGCAACGCTTCTGGGTGGCCCCTGCCGCACACAGGTGAGCTCAGGCGCAGGGGAGGTGCAGGAGTCAGTGTGCTCAGTGTGTGCAGTGCATGGTTTGATGACCACACTCACTGTTCCCGCCACGAACCCCCTTCCCCCTTGCAGCCTCTTGGAGTCATTCCAATCTGGGCGTGGAGGCAAGGCCGTCTTCACAGTGTGCCTGACCGGCCCTGGCGCAGCCAGCAGCCCTGGCCTGGCTTACCTGTGGGACCATCAGGTCTCTGGCCGGCCTGTGTTCCCTGGGGCAGGCTACTTTGAGCTGGCCGGAGCAGGTGCTGCCATGCTGGCCAGTGCCGGCGGCAGCGGCAGCACAGCTGCGGATGCTGCGCTCGCAGATGTCAGCATTGTGGCACCACTGCTACTGCCGCAGCCTGAGACGGATGCCGGCAGCCTGGTGCTGCAGGCCAGCTATGCAGCTGCAGGCGGCCTGGTGGCAGTGCAGTCCGTCCAGGGCGGCAGCAGGGCCAGGCCCACAGTGCATGTGGATGGCAGTGTGGTTCACGTGGCAGCCAGCCAGCCTCGCGGCAAGCAGGGCGCAGCTGCGCTGATGGCCCAGCAGCCAGTGCTTCTGAGCCCTGGCCGCCGCCTGCTGGCCATCGCCCTGCAGCAGCGGGATGCGGCAGCATTTGCTGAGCTGGCGAGCTGCACCCATGACAGCTCTGCTGTCACCATCTCTCCAGCCCTGCTGGACTGCTGCCTCCAGCTGGCTGCTGTGCCTGCGGGTGGTTCAAAGCTGCGCATTCCAGCGGGCGTGGGCCTGCTGCTGCTGGGTGGCAGGGCCTCTACAGCGCTTCCCATGCGCAGCAGCAGCGGCTGCGTGGCGCTCTCTCGCCCCTCGGCTGATGTCGTGCCTGCCGACGCTGACGACGCCACTTTCACTGATTACAGCCTGGCGCATGCCACCAGCGGCCTGGCGGCCTGCAGGATCAGTGAGATGGAGGCCCGCCCCATGGGCAGCGCAGCGCCCCGCCGTAAGCCTGTCGTGCGGCGTCCAGTGGCGGCGCCAGCTGATGCCGGCAACAGTCGTAAGCTGCAGCAAGACGAGCTGCTGTACTCTCTGGAGTGGCTCACGCATGCCAGCGGGGGCAGCAAAGCAGCGACCATGGCCGCTGGTGTTGCAAAGGCCGGTGGCATGCAGCTGGCGGTTGGCACAGGTGCGGCCAACACCGCAGCTGCGGCCATTGCTGTAGGCCAGCAGGCCGTCGCCAACAGCCTGCAGGATCTGGCACTGGTGACACAGGGCGCTCAGCCTGCCGCCGCAGCAGCTCCCACAGCTGCTGGCAGCTCTGTGCCGGGAGCAGGGCTGTGGGCCTTAGCCCGCACGGTGGCCCAAGAGCTCTCAACATTCCACGTCCAAGCCATCGACCTCCAGCAGCAGCAGGCGTCGTCGGCCGTTGGCAGTGGTACCCTGGTGGCAGCGCCCGCCGGTGCAGCACCCGCACTGCTGCCGGCAGACGGCCAGCTGAGCGGCAGCCCCTATGGTCATGCCGTACAGGGCGGCAGCCTCGTGGCGGCGACTCTGCAGCACAGCACCGTCAAGCCAATGCTGTCGCCCTTCCAGCTGTTTCCCAAGCCGCGCGGCGCTCTGCAGAACCTGGTGCCCATCCCTGTTACGACTGCGGTGGTGCCTCCCGGCCAAGTGCTGGTGGCGGTCAAGGCGGTGGGCATCAACTTCAGGTGAGGGCTGGGCAGGCTAAGAAGCGCATGCATGCGGCTGTTGTGCTGTGATGCCCGCTGGACTCCGGCTCTGCCTGGTGCGCTTGTTGTGCAGGGATGTGCTGAACGTGCTGGGCATGTACCCCGGCGACCCTGGCGCTCCGGGCGGCGACTGTGCCGGCGTCATTGTTGCTGCCGGAGAGGGCGTCGCTGACCTGAAGACTGGCGATGCAGTGTTTGGCCTGGCTGGCGGCAGCCTGGGCAGCCACGTCTTCACAGATGCACGCACGCTGACACATGTGAGCGCGGGTGCTGGATGCTGAGGCATGGCCCAGCATGGAACAAGCACCCACTCATGCTGGGCATTGCAGCCGGCCTTTGCCTAACTCCCCGTCTGCTCCTGCTCACAGATGCCGCACAACTTGGAGTTTGAGGAGGCAGCCACAACCCCTACCGTGTGCATCACTGTTGACAGCGCCTTCCGCCAATCAGCCGGCGTGGGCCCTGGCGACCGGGTGCTGGTGCATGCAGCGGCGGGCGGTGTTGGCATTGCTGCCATGCAGCTGATTGCAGCCCTTGGGGCAGAAACAGTGGCCACAGCTGGAGGGCCCAACAAGCGTGCGCTCGTGCGCTCGTTGGATGTGCGCGATGTGCTGGGCTCCCGTGACACCGCCTTTGTTAGCGAGGCAGCCCAGCTGGGGGGTGCCACCGTGGTGCTCAACAGCCTGACCAGCAGCGGTATGGTGGCGGGTTCGCTCGCCGCCCTGGGCGCCGGCGGCCGGTTTGTGGAGATCAGCAAGCGCGACATCTGGAGCGGAGCGCGCGTGGCACAGGGTGAGGCCAGCAGAGTGCAACCAAACCCTTGCAATGCTCGGCAGTCTTGCATTCCACACATTTCTTTTCTTGTACCCTCCTCATTTGCAGAGCGCCCCGATGTGCGCTACTCCCTGGTAGCCGTCGACTTCCTGCCGCCACCCGCCGTGCAATCCACTCTGTCCCGCCTTGCCGCCGACCTGGCCAGCGGCGCATTGCGCCCGCTGCCCCGTGTTGTGCACAGCATGGCCGCTGTGCGCGCTGCGCTGCGCCAGATGAGCCAGGCCCGCCACGTGGGCAAGATTGTGGTGCGAGCGCACACCCTCGAGGAGAAGCAAGGGGTGGACAAGGTAAGTTCAGGCCGGCAGAGGCAGCGTGACAAACTCACTCCAAGCCGGCGCTGCTTCCTTCCGGCAAGCTGCTGCATGGCATGTGTGTCTGTTGTCTTGAGCCGTCCGCTTTGCACATTCCACCCAATCCGTCTCTGCTGTCATCCTGATTACAGGGTGCCGTGGTCGTCACCGGCGGGCTGGGCATGATTGGATCCCTTGTGGGCAGTTGGCTGGCCCGTCAGCAGGTGGCAGATGTGCTGCTGCTGGGCCGCAGCGGCCGCCCCGGCAGCGACGCACAGGCACTGGTTCAGCTGGCGGCGGGCGGCAGCTCCGGCTGCATCCATATGCTGCGCTGCGATGCCGGCAGTGCGGAGGAGGTGGCAGCGGTTGCCACCAGCTCTGCCCGCGGCCGGCGGCTGCAGGGTGTGGTGCACTCTGGTGGCGTTCTGGCAGATGCTGCCCTGTCCAACCAGACCTTGGCTGGCATCCGGGCTGCGTTTGCTCCCAAGACGGCCAGTGCCGAGCTGTGGCAGCTGCCTGTTGGGCTGCAGCCCTCGGCACTGCACCTCACCTTCTCTTCAGTGGCCGCCCTGCTGGGCTCCCCCGGCCAGGCCAACTACAGCGCCGCCAATGCGGCCATGGACGCCATGGCGCTACGGTGGCAGGCGCAGGTGGGCTTGGGGGCTAGTTGAGGCGCACTTCCTGTGCCTCATTATGCTGCTTCACCATATTACATATCTCAGCACTTGCTTCTACACTGCTGCAGGGTCTTGCCGGAATGAGTGTGCAGTGGGGCGCCTGGGCGGAGGGCGGCATGGCATCTGCCAATGCCGCCACTGCCAAGGCAGTCGAGCGCCTGGGCATGGCAATGGTTGCCCCCGAACAAGGCGTGGGCGCTATCCAAGCCCTGATGCTGCTCCGTGGCACGGCACCAGTCACTGCGGCGGTGCCCTTCCGCTGGGGCCGCTTCACTCAGCGGCTCAGCGCTGGCGGCGTGCCTCCCATGTTTGAAGCGTTCACTCAAGAGGCTGCCGCTGAGATGGCAGCTGAGGCGGCAGCAACAGCAACTCCCACTGCTGCTACCGCAGCAGCCAGCGACAGCGAGGCTGACGAGGCAGCCGCGGCCAGGCGTGAGCGCCGCCGGTCCAAGGCAGTTGCCGCCACACGCCGCACTCGGGCAGCAGCTCGCCCCCGTGCCAAGGCTACAGCGGCGGGCGCTCCCAAGGCAGCAGCAGCGCCTGGAGCGGAAGCTCAGAAGGAGTATATGATTGGGCAGGTGCAGGAGGCAGTTGCCTCTGTGCTGGGCTCGGCTGTGGGCCTGGAAGAGCCGCTCATGGCGGCCGGCCTGGACTCGCTTGGCTCTGGTGAGTGATGGGAAATGAGGGTGGCTGCCAAGGTAGTGCGACACATTGGCCTGCTTGTGCTAATGCCGCTTTCTCACGTTGCTCTCCTGTGGCAGTTGAGCTGCGCAACGCACTTGAGAAGCGGGCGGGCGTTGAGCTGCCGTCCACCCTGGTGTTTGATTATCCCACTGTGGCGGCGCTGGCCGCCTTCCTGGCCAGCAAGGTGGCGGCAAGCCAGGCAGCATCTGGTAGCTCTGAGGGAGCAGCTGCCGGCTCAGAGGCAGGCAGTGACGGCTGGCTCTCTGATGAGGGCAGCGTGGGCAGCATGGAGCTGGTACCACTGGAAGCTGCCCCGCAGCTGCGGCTGGTGGGTGCCAGCGAGGTCATTTCTCGCTCCTCCTGCGATGCCCTGCTGCGGCCGGAGCCCTCTGACCAGAGCAGGCCCATTCCGGTGGAGCGCTGGGATGTGGAGGCGCAAGCGGAGCTGGTTGGTGGCCTGCCGGTCCAGGTGCGGCTTGTGTTGTGTGGCGGGATGGTAAATGGACACTGCACATGCGGATTAGGGGAATGTAACCAGATGGTGTTGCATGCCGTGCACTGCTGCCAAGCAGCCTCATCAGCGCACACCGTCCCTTCACCCATCCTGCTCCTCACAGTTTGGTGTGTTCCTGGATGGAGTCTCCCTGTTTGACCCTGCCGCCCTGGGCATCAGCGAAACAGAGGCCGGCCTCATGGACCCGCAGCAGCGCCTGCTGCTGGAGACCGCCAGCACTGCGCTGCTGGCGCGTCCGGAAGAGGCGGCTGACGAAGGGCTGCGTGCCGGCTGGGGCGTGTTTGTGGTGAGTGGGAGGGCAGGGGCGCACTCAGCTGGGATTGAGCCAATCCGGCATGAACAGGTCTACGTGTGTGTGACACGAGAACATGGCACAGTTGAGTTTTGATTGACATTCCCTGCGCTGCAGGGTGTGTCCTCCAACGACTACCACCGCGTCATGTCCAAGCACATGATGGGCTCGGTCACCGCCTACTCAGGTGAGAGCCAGGGAGGTGCACTGCTTGCGCGGTGCGGGCAGTGGATCACAGCTGGCAGCATGACCCCAGGCAGCACTCCCGGCAGTCGGTTTGCACCACCCTAACCTGGCCAGCTCGCCTTCCCTATCCTACTGCTCCCTATCGCAGCCACGGGCACTGCCCTGTCTGTGGTGGCGGGCCGGCTGTCCTACACCATGCGCCTCAAGGGCCCCGCCCTGAGCGTGGACACAGGTGAGCAATGCAGGCGAAGCAAATGCTTGTGGTGTGCCATGCGGGAGAACAGCTAGTGCTCACAACCTGCCTGCTCGCTGTGCGTCTGCTCCCCCTGTGCAGCCTGCTCCTCCTCCCTGGTGGCCCTGCACATGGCCTTCAACTCCCTGCTGGCGGGCCAGAGCACCCTGGCGGTGAACAGCGGCGTCAACCTGGCGCTCACGCCCGACACACCCGCCATGTTCCAGGCAAGCTGCAACGAGCAGGGCCGTCAAACTGCTGGGTTAGCGCTGGGTCGTGATGCAAACGTAACGGTGCGTTGGCAAATTACTGATCATTCCACTCCTCTGCCCGCTCCATCCCCTCTGCAGCGCGCGGGCATGATGGCAGCTGAGGGCCGGTGCAAGGCGCTGGATGGAGCCGCCGATGGCTACGTCCGCTCCGAATCCGCGGTCTCAGCGCTGCTGCACCCCATCAGCAGCGCTGAAGAGGCTGCAACCGGCAGCTGGGTGGTGCTTCTGGCCGGTACTGCTGTCAACCAGGGCGGCCGCAGCAGCACCCTGACAGCGCCCAACGGGCCCAGCCAGCAGGCTGTGATCCGTGCGGCACTTGAGGAGGCTGAGCTGGCACCGGCCAGCATCACAGCACTCAGCATGCACGGCACGGGTAAGCTTGGTACTGGATGGACACGTGGTGTTTCTGGTCCTCCTCGCATGCAGCCCGTGGCAGCGACTCTTACATTCTGCACCTTCCCCTCTGCCTCGCAGGCACTCCCCTGGGTGACCCCATCGAGGTTGGCGCCGCTGCGGCTGTGCTGGTGGAGGGACAGAATGCCGCCAGTGTGCGGCAGCCCCTTGCCCTCAGCGGCAGCAAGACCTGGGTGGGCCACTCAGGTGAGGCATTGCTCCGCCCTGCAGTCGTCACTTGAAGCCTATGTGCGCAGGGCATGCTTGAATGCCCCCTGCATGCCATTCTGCCCCAGCTTGCACAGCCAAACACTTGCTGATTCCCTAACTGCCACCCCGAACTGCCTCCCACTCCCCACAGAGCCTGCTTCCGGCATGGTTGGCTTCGCCCATGCCGCCATGGCGCTGGGCGGCAGCTACTCGCTGGCGCTGCTGCACCTGCGCCACATGAACCCCTACGTGGTCACCTCCATGAAGGTTACGGGTGAGCCACCAGATGCAGACAGTATGCTTTACGTATCGTCTGTGAAAGTGGACGTTTGTGCACACATGACTGGTGCCAGCTTCTGCTGTACACGGGGCTTGGCACTACGACACCACACATGCCTCCTTCCCACCCTTCCGACCCGGCCCACAGGCACCCCGCAGCCCAAGTGGACGGTGCCGCGCCAGACGGCGGCCCTGCCGCTGCACAGCGCTGCTGGCCAGCTGCTGTGTGGCATCAGCGCATATGCCTTCCAGGGCACCAATGCGCATGCCATCATTCAGCGTACGCCTCTTGGCGACACAGCCCACAGTCTGCCCAACACCTCCCACCCAGCGGTGGCGGCGTGGCAGAAAGAGCCACACTGGGTGGGCCCTGCTGTGCACGTCATGCTGCACAGCACACGCAGCATGGCACCTGGCACCAGCAAGGCGGTAGTGCGCACGGAGTGCCGCCTGAGCGCCACCCCACGGCTGTCCTACTTCTGGGACCATCGGGTGGGCGGCCGAGTGCTGTTCCCTGGAGCAGGCTTCTTTGAGCTGGCCACAGCCGCCATCAAGGCAGCCACCGGCAAGGCTGGGGCAGCTGCAGCGGGCCTGGCTGGCGCGGCTATCCCCGCCCCGCTGCAGCTGCCGGAGCAGCAGCAGATGCAGAAGGCGGCACCTGTGGTGCTGCGTGCCACCATCCGGCTGATCAGCGGTGCTCTGGCTGTGGCATCCTCACCCGCGGCCTTCAAGCAGGATCACCTGACCGGCAGCACAGCGACCGTCAACAGCAGCAGTGAGGCAGCCACATCAGCTAGCGCGCCCGCAACAGCCCGCCTTGCGGCACTGGTGCGGGCGACTCTCGCCTGCCCAGCTGGGCAGGCAGCCTCTGTGGCAGCCATCACCAATGCAGCATGTGATGGGACCGCCTACTTCCACCCTGCTTCGCTAGACAGCTGCCTCCAGCTGGCGGCTGCATCAGCTAGCAGCGCTCTCAAGGTGCCAGCCAGCCTGGGCTGCCTCTTCACCCCAGACCGCTTGACTGCACCAAACCTGGTCGCCGCCAGCCGCCAGCAGGGTGCAGCCACAGCGCCAGATGCACCCTCAGTTGTGGACTATGTTCTGGCAGATGCAGCTGGCGGCTGTGGCTTGGGTGTCAGCTCTCTCGAGCTCAAGCCACTGGGCCGCTTGCCAACGGCCACAGCGTCCAAGCCAATCGCAGCAGTTGCAGCGGCAGCGGCAGCAGGCGCAGAGGAGCTCCTTTACGAGGTCAGCTGGCCGGCTGCCGAGCCTGCTGTGGTCGCCACGGCAGCTCCAGAGGGCACAGCAGGTGTGCAGCTGCTGCCACGCAACAGTGGGCTGGCCACCGCAGCGGGTGCCATCAGCGCTCTGCAGGCAGCACAGCTGGAGAGCTTGGGTGGGGCACAGCTGGCCACCACCAGCGCACTGGCTCCCCTGCCAACCCTGGCCGCTGGCACCATCTCAGAAGCCAGCAAGGCAGCAGAGGGCGGCCTGGCTGGCCTGATGCGCACGCTGGCACTTGAGTACCAGCCCCAGAAGTTCGCCAGCCTGGACGCTGACCAGATGGCACCGCAAAGCGGTACCTCGGCTGGCGCTAGCCTGGCACTCACGCCTGCTGGTACAGCACCCAAGGAAGCGGATGCCTACGGAGTGGCCCAGCGCAGCGGCGTGCAGCAGGTTGCAGGGCTGCTGCCCTCCAAGGCGCGCAGCAGCATCCCTCCCTTCCATCTGATGCCTATGCCGCGCGGCGCTCTGGGCAGCCTGAAGCCGCAGCCGGTCAGCACAACTGCTGTCGAGCCTGGCCGGGTGGTGATGGCTGTCAAGGCGGTGGGCGTCAACTTCAGGTGCGGAGGGGGTGGGTGGGGCATGGTGACGTGTCTAAAGGCTCGCATGTGTGTGCAAGCTTGTGGCGTGCACCCGCAATTCGAGCTCACTCTACCCATCTCCTTTCAATCTTGCAGGGACCTGCTCAACGTGCTGGGCATGTACCCTGGCGACCCCGGCCCGCCAGGCGCCGACAGCTCTGGCGTTGTTGTGGCGGCGGGTCCCGATGTGACTCACGTGCACCCCGGCGATGCAGTGTTTGGCCTGGCGGCCGGCAGCCTGGGCAGCCACGTGCACGCCCATGCGCAGACGGTGGTGCCTATGCCGCCCAACCTCAGCTTCGAGGAGGCGGCCAGCTGCCCAACCGTCTTCATCACTGTTGACGCCGCATTCCGGCAGGCAGCGGGTGTGCGCCCCGGAGACCGCGTGCTGGTGCATGCTGCGGCAGGTGGTGTTGGCCTGGCCGCCATTCAGATGGTGGCAGCGCTCGGCGGCACTACAGTCGCCACGGCCGGCAGCCCCAACAAGCGTGCGCTTGCACGCGAGCTCGGCGTGCGGCAAGTGCTGGGATCTCGTGACACCGCCTTTGTGTCCGAGCTTGCTGAGCTGGGCGGCGCCACCGTGGTGCTCAACAGCCTGACCAGCAGCGGCATGGTGGCTGGCTCGCTGGCTGCAATGGCCGCCGGCGGCCGGTTTGTGGAGATTAGCAAGCGTGACATCTGGAGCGCGGCGCGCGTGGCACAGGGTGAGCTGCGTGCCAACGCCCATGCTGGCCCACCTCCTCCATGCACGTGCCTTGCAGCATGCCCGCTGGATCACAATGTTTCAATGATTACTTTCGCCACACGCTGCACTGCAGAGCGCCCCGACGTGCGGTATACTCTGGTGGCTGTGGACTTCCTGCCGCCGGCCGCAGTCAACGCATCTCTTTCACGCCTCAGCGGCTGGCTGGCCGACGGGCTGCTGCAGCCTCTCCCCCAGGCAAGTTGTCTGCCTGTTTCTCCACCGCAAACCTACTCATCATGCCCTAGGGCTGTGCCTCGTCATGATGGGTTCCTGTGTGCCCTGCTACCTGCCCGTTGCAGGTGGTGCACAGCCTGAGTGCCGTCCAAGCAGCTCTGCGCCAGATGAGCCAGGCCCGCCACGTGGGCAAGATTGTTGTGCGGGCGCCAGCTGGACAGACTTCCCAGGCTGCACCTGCGGGCACTGTGCTTGTCACTGGTGGTCTGGGCACTCTGGGCTCGCTGACTGCCGCTTGGGTGGCACACACTAGCACCCTGCACGTCCATGCCACGGGTCGCACTGGTCGGTTCACTGGTGACGTGGCCACCGCAGCGGGCACAGCAGGCGGCAGCATGAGCCTGTCTGGCCTGCTTGCCGGCGGCTTTGCCGGCATGCTGAGCATGACAAGCGCTGACTCAGCAGCGGCAGAGGATGCCCAGCTGCTGCTGTCCACATCAGCTGGCGGGGCAGGAGTGGTTGGCATCCTGCATGCCAGTGGTGTGCTGGCCGATGCCACCCTGCGCAACCAGACTCTGCAGGGCCTGCGCACCGCTTGGGCTCCCAAGGTGTCGGCCCTGCAGCAGCTGTCTGGCGCTTACGGTCGCCAGCCCGGCGCTTTCCAGCTGCTCTTCTCCTCCATTGCCGCCCTGCTGGGCTCGCCCGGCCAGGCCAACTACAGCGCAGCCAACGCCACACTGGATGCCATGGCACATGGTACCGAGGCACAGGTGAGCTGGTGTAAGTGCATGTTGTTTCGCGATCGCTCATGCTGTTTGCGAGTTTTGCTGCTGTCCCAGATTGGGTGCCTGACCAGCTTCCTGCACCACACTGGAAACATCGACACCGCTGCCTGCCCTTCGTTTCCACAGGGCCTGGCCAGCTGCAGCGTGCAGTGGGGCGCCTGGGCGGGTGCCGGCATGGCCGGCCATGATGCCTCCACCCGTGCTCGTGTGGAGCGGACTGGCCTGGGCTTGGTTGAGACAGATGCCGGCCTGGCTGCTCTGGAGGGCCTGATGCTCCAAGTGGCGGCAGCGATGCCAGCACAGGCAGCTGCTGTGCCCATCCGCTGGCCGCGCTTCCTGCAGCAACAGTTCAAGGGCACCGCGCCACCCATGTTTGCGGCATTCGCAGACCAGGCGGCTGTGGCAGCAACCGTGGCTCCGGCAGCGGCAGCCCGTTCAGCCGTGGCCCGTCCTGCTCCAATCAAGAAGGCGGCAAAACCTAAGAAGCACAAACAGCGCGCACAGGCCGCCCCTGCAGCAGGCAGCCAGTCGGCAGCCGACCGTGAAGCGTTCATGCTGCAGCAGGTGCAAGAGGCAGTGGCTGCTGTGCTGGGCACCAGCAGCATCGATCCTCAGCAGCCCCTGATGGAGGCAGGCCTGGACAGCCTGTCGAGTGTGGAGCTGCGCAACAGCCTGGAGTCTAAGCTTGGTGCTGAGCTGCCCACCACGCTGGTGTTTGACTACCCCACCATGGCTGCACTGGCTGGCTTCCTGGCCAGCAAGGTTTCAGCAGCAGGCAGTGCAGCCGACGAGGCAGGCAGCAGTGAGGTGGAGAGCGAGGCGGAGAGTGACGGGTATGAGGCGGCGGCGGCAGCCGCTCGCAGGCAGTCATCCGCCCGCCGCCGTCCTCGCCGCAAGGCGGCACCCAAACAGGCATCAGCAGCCATTGGAGATGCCACTGTCTCGGCTGAGGCGCACCAAGCCTTCATGTTGCAGCAGGTGCAAGACGCAGTTGCAGCTGTGCTGGGCACCAGCAGCACTGACCCACAGCAGCCCCTCATGGAGGCAGGCCTGGACAGCTTGAGCTCAGTCGAGCTGCGCAACAGCCTGGAGGCCAAGCTGGGTGCTGAGCTGCCTTCCACCTTGGTATTCGACTACCCCACCATTGCTGCGCTGGCTGGCTTCCTAGCAAGCAAGGTTCAGCCGGGCGGCGGGGCTGGGGAGGGTGCAGCCAAGGAGGACAGCTTGTCAGGCTGCAGCAGCGCCTACAGCGAGGAGAGCGAGGACGAGGAGACAGCAGCACCCGTCCGGCGGACCCACCGCGGCAAGACTGCTGCTCGCCGCCGCAGCCGCCCAGCGGCTGCTGGCCAGGCGGCGGCTGTATCGGCAGAGCAGCACCAAGCCTTCATGTTGCAGCAGGTGCAAGAGGCAGTGGCTGCTGTGCTGGGCACCAGCAGCATTGATCCCCAGCAGCCCCTGATGGAGGCAGGCCTGGACAGCCTGAGCTCAGTGGAGCTGCGCAACAGCCTAGAGGCCAAGCTCGGCGCCGAGCTGCCCACCACGCTTGTGTTTGACTACCCCACCATGGCAGCACTGGCTGGCTTCCTGGCCAGCAAGATCCCAGCTGACGCTGCTGCTGAGGTGGCACCGGAAGGCTCAGCTTCTGAGTCTGAGAGCTGGGAGTCTGAGGCCAGCTACAGCTACAGCGAAGAGGAGGCAGTGGTGCCCGCGGGCAAGCGCTCTCGCAGCCTGGCAGCACCTGCCCGCCGCGCGCAGTCCATTGCAGTGACGGGCTGGGTGGTGCGGGCACCTGCGGATGCCTTTGCTGGCCTGACACCGGTGGATGCGGTGCAGATGGTGCCCGCCAACCGGTGGGACCTGGAGGCACATGCAGGTGGGGATGCAGTCGTATGACCAGTGCTTGCTTGTAGCCGGTCGGCTTTGTAGGCTGTTGCTTGCACCCTCAGCCGCCCTTGCCTTGCTTGCGTGCATTTCCAACCCTAGTTTGCCAACGTCCCTCCGCAGACCTGTTTGGCGGCCTGCCCGTGCGCTTTGGCAGCTTCCTTCCAGGCGCCGACCTGTTTGATGCAGCGGCCTTCTCCACCTCTGAGGCGGAGGCTCTGCTGATGGACCCCCAGCAGCGCCTGCTGATGGAGGCCGTTGGAGAGCTGCTGCTGGGCCAGGCGGGGCGGCCCGGCATGGAGCCCTCGGCACGCCGTGAGGTCGGCGTGTTTGTGGGTCTGTCAACCGTGGACTACCTCAAGGTGAGACTCGGAGCGGTGTGGCTGAAGTGCCTGCGATGCCTGGATTTGATGGTATCATGCGGTGTCTACAGATCCAGTAGCACTCCTTCTGGTCCTGGTGCATGCCAATGCAACGCCCTGGGGCCATGCTGCCTGCTCTTTGCCGCAGCTTATGGGCAAATATATGCCCACCACCATCACCGGCTACTCGGCCACCGGCACCTCGCACAGCGTGGCCAGCGGGCGCATCAGCTATGCATTCGGCCTGTCCGGACCTGCCATGACCGCCGACACGGGTGAGCGGTTGGAGTATTGTAGGCGGGAGCTTTGCCATGCACATTGCTGCTTGATGGCATTGCGGTGAGCTCAGTGTTGCCTTACCATGCTTAACTTGCCTCGTCCTCTGTGCAGCCTGCTCATCCTCCCTCGTCTCCCTGCACATGGCCTTCAATGCCCTGCGCCTAGGAGACGTTGCCAAGGCCGCCAACAGCGGCGCCAACCTCATGCTGTCAGGTTGGTGGGGCTGGTGGGCTGGTTTGCATTGTTGCAGGCGCATCTCTGCCAAGCCAAATAGAGGGAACCCCTTCTCTCATCCCGGCAGAAAGTATCCAGCCCAACAACACCTGCCTGCATCATTCCATGCAGAGGTGGTGTCTGTTGCGTTCCGCAAGTCGGGCATGCTGGCCGCCGATGGCCGGTGCAAGACACTGGATGCAGCTGCTGATGGCTACGTGCGTGCCGAGGCGGCTGGCGCTCTGTTTGTGGAGATGCTTCCCGACAGCCAGGTTCAGCAGGCGGGCTCCCAGGTCACAGCTATTGTGTCGGGCAGCGCTGTCGGCCAGGATGGCCGCAGCAGCGGCCTGACTGCGCCCAACGGCCCGGCGCAGCAGGAGGTCATGCGTGCCGCACTGGTCACGGCTGGCCTGTCGGCAGGCCAGGTTGGTGCAGTGCAGCTGCATGGCACCGGCACCTCCCTGGGTGACCCCATTGAAGTGGGTGCGCTGGCGGCAGTCATGGTAGCCGCCCCTCGCAAGCAGCCGCTGGCCCTGATGGCCGGCAAGTCGCTGATCGGTCACTCTGAGCCGGCGGCTGGTGTCATGGGCCTGGCTCACGCCCAACTGTCTGTGGCTCTGAGTGCCTCCCTGCCCATCCTGCACCTGCAAGCTGGTGAGCTGTTGTTGAGCTGTTGTTGGCAGCAAACGTCACATGCAAAGCCCCTCTGCAATCTCCGCTTGTTGCGGTTCTCTGTTCGACGCTGACCACCCCCCCTCCCCGTTCTCTCACCACGACCGCAGTGAACCCCTACATCGCACCAGCTCTACAGCAGGGCAAGTGGTCCCTGCCCCGCCAGCTGGGCGGCCAGCCGTTGGCTGCTGAAGGCCCAGCCATCAGTGGCGTCAGCTCCTTTGCCTTCCAAGGCACCAATGCCCACGTGCTGCTGGCCGCAGCTCCGGCAGGCAGCGCCATCCTGCGCCCTGCTGCTGGCTTGTGGCAGCGCAGCAGCTACTGGCTGCTGGCCCCTCAGTTCGATTTGATTCGGGCAGTGCGGGCTGGAGGGCAGCTGGCTGTGTTTGCCGCTAGCCTTCAGGAGCCCTCGGCAGCTGCCCTGCTCCAGGCAGTTACAGCTGGCGGCAGCGTCATCAGCCTGGGCACTGTGCTGGAGCTTGCAGCTGAGGCAGGGGCGCAGCTGGCTGGCGTCTCTGGTGCAGCTGCTGATGCCAGTGGCCGCCTGCTGCGAGGCGTCACAGCAAGCCATGCGGTGGTGCCGGCTGGCACGGCTGCACGCTCCAATGTGCTGCAAGTGGCAGTGGCACCCAAGGCAGGCAGCTTTGAGGTTCAGTTGGACGGCAGCAGCCGCTGTGGCTCAGGCAGCCTGCTGACCGTCAGCCAGGCAGCCACACAGATTTCAGTGCCCACCAACGACAAGGCGCTCGCAGTCCTTGCCGCCCGCACCCTTGAGCAGCCAGCAGCAGGCGCCCCGCTGGCATGCGTGGCTGCTGATGCATTCAGCCAGCACCAGACTGTGGCACTCGGACCGGCAGCAGTGGATGCCGCCCTGCAGCTCCTCACTTCAGGCCAGCTGGCCGCATCTGCTGAGGCTGTGCTGGTCAGTGGTGCAGCCCCCTTGGCTGCCGATGCGACTGGGCGGTTTGTCGCAGCACAGGGCAGCCGTGTGATGCTGGCCAGCTGCGGCAGCGGCAGCATGGTGCAGCTGGTGGGAGTCAGCAGCAGCGCAGCTCTGCCTGCAGCACCCGCTGGTGCGGCAGCAGCTCGTGCTGCACAGCCAGTAGCTGAGGAGCAGGCAGGGGGCTTGCTGTACACCATCACATGGGAGGCAGCTTCTCCAGCTGCTCCGGTGCCTGTGGCCAGCAACAGGGCTGCCACCATCGCAGCAGCAGGCCGCAGCACGGGCGCCCCCGAGGCGATTGCAGTTGCTCAGGTGGCCCTCAAGTCAGCCAGCGGCAGCATTTCTGCCGACCTGCACGGCGCGCTGCCGGCAACGGCTGGCCCAGCTGCCGCAGCAGGCCTGCCATGCACAGCTGCGGCTGAGCTGCATGGCGTGCTCAAGGCTCTTGCTCAAGAGGCACCTGCCATGGCTCTGAGTGTGCTGAGCAGCAGCGCCACAGCTATGTGCAGCAGACCAGCAGCAGGCTGGTCTGCATCCATTTCACCAAAGGGTGCAAACCTGCCCGCTTCCAGCGATGTGCATGGATTGGCGATTGACAGCAGTGCGACATTCGTGCCCCGCCTGCTGCCCCAGCCGCCTGCGGCCATGCCCACTCCGGCCCAGCAGCGCAGCCTTAAGGGCAGCTACCTGGTCACTGGAGGCTCCGGCACGCTGGGCTGCTATGCCGCGCTGTGGTTGCTGCAGCAGGGTGCAGAGTCAGTGCTGCTGCTGAGCCGCTCTGGCGCTGTGCCTGAGGCGGTTATGCTGCAACACGCCAACAACGCCAACGGCCATGTGGTGGCCAGCAAGGCAGATGCTGCGCTGGCTGCTGATGTGGCAGCCCTGGTGGCAGGCAGCAGCACTCGGGGCGTGCTCCATGCCGGCGGTGTGCTGGCAGACGCTACCCTAGCCAACCAGACCCTCACCAGCATTCGGCAGGCAAGTGATGGTCGGGAGCAGTGCTAGTGGTGGTGCGCAAAGGTGCACTGAACAGGTACTGTGAGTGTGTGCTAGTGAATGATAACAAGCATCCTCATCCTGCCCCATCATGCAGGTGGCTGCCCCCAAGCAAGCGGCGCTGTCCAATCTCCAGCTGCACGGCGCATCACTGCCGCTCGAGACCGAGCTGCTCTTCTCCTCGGTGGCCGCCCTGCTGGGCTCCCCCGGGCAGGCCAACTACAGCGCAGCAAACGCAACCCTGGACGCCTCAGCGTGGCATGCGCAGCTGACCGGGCAGCCGATGGCCAGCGTACAGTGGGGTGCCTGGGCAGGTGCCGGCATGGCGGCCCAGGATCGCTCCACAGCTGCTCGATTGGAGCGGCTGGGCATGGGGCTTATCAGCATCAGCAGCGGCCTGGATGCTTTGGAAGCAGCACTGAGCAGCAGTGGCGGTGGCAGCGGCCGCAGCGTGCTGGCCGCTGTACCCTTCCATTGGCCGCAGTTTGTGGCGGCGGCTCGCAAGCCGGTGCCGCAGCTGTTTGCTGCGTACAGTCCGGAGGAGGCAGCCGCTGGCGGCAGCAGTTTAAAGGCTGTCACTACCGGCGTTGCAGCGGTAGACATGGCAGAGGTTGAGGCGGCAGTGCAGGCTGCAGTTCGCAGCATCCTGGGAGCTGAGGTGGACCCAGACGCCCCGCTCATGGCCGCCGGCCTGGACAGCCTGGGTGCAGTGGAGCTGCGCAGCAGCCTGGAGAGCCGGCTGGGTGTACAGCTGCCCTCCACCCTGGTGTTTGACTACCCAACCGTGGCGGCCCTCACTCAGTTCCTGGCCAGCAGGCTGGGCGGTGCGGCAACAGCCGCCATTGCTACTCTCGACGCGCCCTCAGCCACTAGTGCGGCTCTGCTGCCGCACACTGGACGGGAGGCAGGCGCTGCTGCGTCCACTGTTGTGATGCTGGGAGCCACTTGGCGCTCGCCCCAGCAGGCACTCGGCCAGCTGGAGACAGCTGGCAAGGGCATTGATGCCGTCCAGCTGGTGCCACTGGACCGCTGGAATGTTGAGGCTGAACCCCTGGCAGCCCGCTTTGGCGCTTACCTGGCAGGCATTGCTGCCTTTGATGCCACCGCCTTCTCCATCAGTGACGCTGAGGCGGCCCTCATGGACCCGCAGCAGCGCCTGTTGCTGGAGAGCGTGGGCGAGGCGCTGCTGGCAGGCGCAGTAGATGCAGCTGCTGCGCCACTGCGCTCTCGTGGCGTCTATGTCGGTGAGCAAAAAAGGGGCAGTAGCAGCCGGTTATTGCTGTTGAGTTGAGGTAGCTGCCCGATGGTCTTTTTGTGTGCCTGATTGTTTCTTGTTGCCACCGCTCACGCCTCCCCCTCCGCCCTGTCCCAACCTCCCTCTCTTACCAGGCATCGCTTCCTCTGACTACGGCAGCCTGGTGGCCCGCCATGCTGAGCGTGGCGTGTACCATGCCACGTCATCTGCGCTGTCGGTGGCTTGCGGCCGCCTGTCCTACAGCTTCGGCCTGCGGGGACCCAGCGTCAGCATCGACACAGGTGAGGCTCAACACTGCAAAGCGAAACCGTCTGTGGCACAGAGGCATGCCTCCACCCACAGCCTACACATGTAGCTGCGTGATTGGCCTGCTTGATCACATTTAGCATTTGCACCCCTCTGCACCGCAGCCTGCTCGGCATCGCTGGTGGGCGTGCACATGGCGGCGCGGGGCCTGCAGGATGGAGAGGCCTTGCTGTCCTACGCATCTGGTACGCCGCAGTGTTGACGGGGGCATACAAATTGTGACGGTGCTTGCATGCGGTTGCACTTCACTGCCCAGCGCTTTGCAGAACTCCCATCGTCTTATCTCATCACACCACGTGTGCCTGCCCCCCTTCGACCATGCAGGTGTGCACATGCAGACCACCAACGCCTCCACCTCTTACGTCTGGACCGCAAGCATGCTGTCCCCCAACGGCCGCTGCCGCGCCCTGGATGCGGCTGCTGACGGCTACGTGCGCGGGGAAACCGCCATCACTGCCACACTCGCCGCGCCTGGTGTGGCGGCTGCTGCTTCCCCTCATGAGGGCCCGGCAGTGCTCATCTGTGGCAGCGCCGTCAACCAGGATGGCCGCAGCAGCAGCCTGACGGCACCCAATGGCCCGGCGCAGCAGGAGGTTATCCGTGCAGCCATGGTGTCGGCTGGCATGGCAGCTGCTGGTGTGACAGGCCTTTCTATGCACGGCACAGGTGGGTGGCATTGGCCATGTGGGAGACTATCCAACGCACAGAAATGGTGTGTACAACATGCAACCTGCCTTGCCGCAATCACACAAACCTGCAGGCACTGCGCTGGGTGACCCGATTGAGGTTGGCGCTGCACTGGCTGTGTATGGCGATGCTCACCGTCTGCAGCCCCTGACTCTGGCTGCCTCTAAGTCTTGGGTGGGCCATGCTGAGCCCGCTGCGGGCTTGGCTGGCCTGCTGTTCGGCCATGCAGCTGCCACACATGGCCTGGCCCTGCCGCTGATGCACCTGCGCATGGTCAACCCCTATGTGGCCAGCACTCTGGAGCAGCAGCAGCAAGCTGCAGGCCGGGCGGCAGTTGCACCTGCCCTGCTGCCCAAGCAGGCAGGCGGCCTGCCGGCGGCGGCATCCAGCCAGCAGGGCGCAGCCTGGGGCATCAGCGCCTTTGCCTTCCAGGGCACCAACGCCCATGCCTTGCTGGGGGCAGCCCTGCTGGAGAGCGCGAGCGTGCCTGCTGCCACAGCTGCAGCCCCCGCTTGGCACAACAAGCGGCTGTATGTGCTACCAGAGGCGCACCTGCTGATTGAGGCAGCCTCTGTTAGCGGCAGTGGAGCGGCCCAGCGGCGCGTGGCCTTCCATGCTGAGCTGGCGGGCGCCAGCCTGGCGTTCCTGTGGGACCACCAGGTCATGGGCAAGCCGCTGTTCCCAGGTGAGCTGCAGATCCCAAGTTGGCGGCTCAGTTGATGCCTCCTTTCATCTGCATGATGTACAACCTGCTAGGCAGCAGCGTAAGCAGCATAAGTGCGACAACCCTGCTCCCGATTGTTGCCCTCAGGTGCTGGATATTTTGAGCTGTGCGGAGCCGCGCTGCGCACCCTCACCTCCGATTCAGCCCTGTTTGACCAAGCGGCTGTGGCAGGCGCTGCCATCCCGGCACCTCTGCTGCTGCCGGCCATGCAGCAAGGCACCAGTGTGCGGATTGAGTGCAGCGTGGTGCCCAGCTCTGGAGCGGTTGAGATTGCTTCAGTGGCGGCCGCTAGCAGCGGCCGCGCAGTGCATGTCACTGCCGCTGCTGCCCTTGTCGGCCCTACTGCACCGGCAGCAGCCGTTGAGCATGGAGCACGCTCAGCCCAGCTGCTGCCGGTAGTGGCAGCTGCTGCCGCAGCTACTGCAGGCAGCAGTCCAGCAGCTGCTGTGGCGGCACTGCAGACCGACACCGGCAGGAGCGGCGTTTGGATGGATCCTGCCGCCTTTGACTGCTTCCTTCAGCTGGGGCAGGCCCTGAAGGCAGTTGGAGACTTGGAAGTGTATGTGCCCGCAGGCCTTGGCGCGCTGCGGGTGGCAGTCCCTGGCAATGCCAGCAGCACTTGGGCGGCCACCATGCCTGTGCCGGCTGCTGAGGGTGCAGCGTGCAGCGACTTCCATCTGGTCCGGGACAGCGGCAAGCAAGAGCAGGTGGCCAGCATTGCTGCCCTGACTGCCAAGTCAATGGGTCGCGTGCAGGCCGGCCCAGCCGCTGGCAAGGCAGCGGCACAGCGGACAGACTGCCTGTACGAGGTGGCCTGGCAGGTTGAGGCCCGCGCTGAGACAGACATGTCAGCGGGTACCAGCAGCAGCTTGTGGCGCCTGCGCCCTGCTGAGCAGGCGCAGCCCGCAGTGGCAGCGGCTGGGGCCATTGCCGCTGTGCAGCGCCTGCTTGCGGGAAGCAGTGGTGTGGTGGCAGCGGGGGCAGTACAGCTTCAGACCATTGGCAGTGCACTGCTGCCCTCGACTGGGTTGCTGGGAGCAGCCGGCCAGGACCGTGGAGGCAAGACCGCAGCGGCTGCCGCACTGTCTGGCTTGGTGAAGACTCTCAACCAGGAGGTTCCCCAGCTGGGCTGGAGCAGCCAGGACGCCGACAGCCAGGCGTTCGGCGCACGCAGCATCGGCGGCGCTGCACTCGTGACAGCAACGGCTGGCTCCGGCTCAGCCGATGCCTTTGGCACGGTCGCTCGAGCCGGCTCCCGCCTGGCACCCCTGCTGCTCAAGTCAGCGGCTGTCGAGCAGCTGGGACCCTACCACCTGTTCCCTCAGCCCCGCGGCAGCCTCAACTCCCTGGCCGCCCTGCCGGTGGATGCTGGCCGGCAGCTGGCTCCTGATGAGGTTCTGCTGGCAGTCAAGGCGGTGGGCATCAACTTCAGGTGAGGGGCAAACACAGCTAGTTGAGTTGCATGCCATGCATCAGCAATTCTTTTCCTCGGAGCATAGCTGCATGCCTCATGACCTGCTATGCACGATCATTGCAGGGATGTGCTCAACGTCCTTGGCATGTACCCCGGCGATCCCGGCCCGCCGGGTGGTGACTGTGCGGGCGTGGTGCTGCGTGGCCTGATCAAGCACGGCGACACCGTGCTTGCTGGCCCGGGCGATGCAGTGTTTGGCCTGGCTGCCGGCAGCCTGGGCAGCCACGTCATTGCTTCCAACCAGACCGTGGTCCCTGTGCCACCTTGTGTCAGGTGGGTGGCCCAGAGGAGCGGCTCGACCTGATGCCAGGCAGTGATGTGGCATGCAACAGCCTGGGATGCACTCAGCGTCCCTGACGTTTCATCTCCTGTCTGCAGCCTGGACGAGGCATCCACAATGCCCACCGTGTTTGTGACTGTTGACACTGCACTCAACCGGCTGGCGGCTATAACAGCCGCCGACCGTGTGCTGGTGCACGCCGCAGCTGGTGGTGTGGGCTTGGCCGCCATGCAGGTCATTGCGGCGGCAGGCGCAGCCGCCATCACCACAGCAGGAAGCCCTGCCAAGCGTGGCCTGCTGCGCAGCCTCGGCTCCGCTCACGCCAGCAGCTCCCGTGACACCGGCTTTGTCACTGAGCTAACCGAAGTGGGCGGCGCCACAGTCGCTCTCAACACGCTGACCAGCAGTGGCATGGTGGCTGGAACCCTTGCCACCCTCAAGTGGGGCGGCCAGTTTGTTGAGATTAGCAAGCGCGACATCTGGAGCGCAGCGCGCGTGGCGCAGGGTAGGTGGCCACGCGCATGCACAGTGTAATGCTCACCGGATAACCGACTTACACACTCACGATTCCCACCCATCCGCCTCAAGTGCAGAGCGCCCAGATGTCCACTACTCTTTGCTGGCTGTTGACTTCATGTCACCGCCAGCCCTGCACACCTCGCTGATGCGAGTGTCGGCCGGCCTTGCAGCTAACCAGCTGCGCCCGCTGCCGCTCATCGCGCACAGCATGGGCAGCGTGGCGGCCGCGCTGCGCCAGATGAGCCAGGCCCGCCACGTGGGCAAGGTGGTGGTCCGCCAGATCCCTGCCCAGCAGCAGCAGGCAACGCAGGGCAGCTGGCTGGTCACCGGTGGTGCTGGTAAGTTGGCCGGGTGCTCAAAGGTAGTGCGGTGGCTCGTGCAAGTCTGCAGTTCTGCAGGACACTAGAGCCACACCCGCCATCTGCCAATGGCTTGCAGGCGCGTTGGGCACCCTGGTGTCTCAGTGGCTCATCCACAGCCGCCAGCGCAACCTGCTGCTGGCCGGCCGCAGCAGCACCTTCACACCTGAGGCGCGTGATGCCCTGTTGGCACCTCACCAGCCGGCGGCAGTGTCCCTGTACAGGGCAGATGCAGGCTTTGCTGCTGACGTGGTGGCCCTGCTGGCCAGCGCTGTGCCTGCTGTGGCTGGCATCATGCATGCCGGCGGTGTGCTGGCTGATGCGACGGTTGCCAACCAGACCCTGGCTGGCATCCGGGCGGTGTTTGCCCCCAAGGCCTCCGCATGGCGCCACATGGCGGGCAGCCGCCTGGGCATCCAGCCAACGCACACTGCTGTGCTCTTCTCCTCAGTGGCCGCCCTGCTGGGCTCGGTTGGCCAGCTGAACTACAGCATTGCCAACAGCTGGCTGGATGCAGCAGCGTCCGGCAGCCAGGCAGCTGGCGCTCCTGTGCTCAGCGTGCAGTTTGGCGCTTGGAAGGGTGCAGGCATGGCGGCGGCCAGCGCAGCCAAGATGGAAAGCATTGGGCTGGGCGCCCTCACGCCTACCACCGGGCTGCAGGCGCTCTATGGCCTGCTGCAAGCTGCTGGAGCTGATCCGGCAGCTGCGGTCGGCCTGAGGCCTCCCGCCAGCGTGGCAATGAGTCCTATGGACTGGTCCGCCTTCCTCCAGGGCATGGCGCAGCTGCCGCACTACTTTGGCAGCTTTGCCTACCTCAAGCCAGCAGCCGCGGGTGCTGGCCAGCAGCAGGCAGCAGCAGTGCCAGCCGGTGGCCGTGCCGCTGGCCCTGCCAGCGGCATGTCTGCTGAGCAGCGCCTGGCATACACCACAGCGGAGGTTGAGGCAGCCGCCAAGGCAATCATTGGCAGCACTGTGGGCCCCAATGAGCCGCTCATGGCTGCCGGCCTGGACAGCCTGGGTGCGGTGGAGCTGCGCAACAGCCTAGAGAGCCGGCTGGGCCTGCAGCTGCCATCTACTCTGGTGTTTGACTACCCCACTGTCACCGCCATTGCTGGATTCATCAGCGACAGCCTGGCGGCAACCGAGCCGGCAGCAGCAGCAGGCGTTGCAGATGACAGCACTGCCCTGGCCGGTGTGCCTGCTGACTTGGCACCAATGCACAGCGGTGCGAGCACGATTGCGCTCACTGGCATGGCCACCCGCTCGCCTGCTGGAGCACTGGAGGCATCAGCACTGGCGGGCCTGCCCGATGTGATGGGTGCCATCCCAATCAGCCGCTGGGAGGCTGACACTCAGCTCACTGCCGACCTGCCCGCTCGCTTTGGCGGCTTCTTGGCTGGGGCCTACCTGCTCGATGCGACCGCCTTCGCTCTGTCCCTGCCTGGTGAGTGGAGAGGCACTTGGCACAACAGGTGTTGTGAGAGGGGCCAGTTTGCGTCCTGCATGTGCCACTGCATCACGGCTGACGCTCTGAGCACCTGCACGCTCGTGCAGAGGCAATCTTGATGGACCCCCAGCAGCGGCTGCTGATGGAGGTGACTGAGGAGGCGCTGACCACAGCACGCCTAAGCGTGCTGGGCGCCGTGGCAGGCAAGTGTAGGGATGGGTGTGTCTGCTGGGCCGACGGCATGCCCCTGCTGCTGCGTCTGGTCTGCCTGTCGCCGCTCCTGTTCACATGCCATACGTCTGATCAAAATAATTGCCCATGTGCCCATGCAGTGGGCGAGGGCGTGGGGGTGTTTGTGGGCATCTCCACTCCAGACTATTCCACGCTTGCCCAGGCGGCAGCCGAAATTTCGGCCTACTCGGCCACAGGCTCCGCACTGAGCGTGGCTGCCGGCCGCCTCAGCTACGCCTATGGCTTCAAAGGCCCCTCAGTGGCGGTGGATACCGCCTGCTCGTCTTCTCTGGTAGGCACCCACATGGCTCGCCTCTCCATGGAAACCGGCGGCTGCAACACAGCTAGCACAGGCAAGTGGTGGAAGGGACGGGCTTGGGGTAGGGTGAAGTAAGGCAGCAGCGGCAGCAGGAAGTGGTGCATGGAGCCAGGCATGCTTCTCAACCTGGTGCCTAACATGTCTGCCCCGCCTCAAATAAACTCCACTGCCGCAGCCGGCGTCAAGCTGATCCTCACGCCTGCAACCTCCGCCATGTTCAACCGGGCCGGCATGCTCACCGCTGATGGCCGCTGCAAGACACTGGATGCAGCTGCTGATGGCTATGTGCGCGGCGAGGCGTTTGTGTCCATTGTCCTGCAATCCAGCCCTGCGGGCGCAACCAGCAGTGCGCTCTGCCTGCTGGCCGGCTCGGCCGTCAACCAGGACGGCCGCAGCAGCACGCTGACCGCGCCCAACGGCCCAGCGCAGCAGGCTGCTGTGCGCCAGGCCCTTGCGTCTGGAGGCTGGGCTGCTGCGGCTGTCGGCATGGTGCAGCTGCATGGCACCGGCACACCCCTTGGTGACCCCATCGAAGTGGGAGCCCTTGCCGCTGTGCTGGCTGCCAGCCGTGCCGGTAGTGCAGCAGGCCAGCCAGTCGTTTTGGCTGCCGGCAAGACGAGCATGGGCCACACCGAGCCGGCGGCTGGCCTGGTTGGTGCAGCACATGCCACCGTTGCGCTGGGCAGCTCGCTGGTGCAGCCCATCCTGCACCTACACAGGGTGAGAGGGTTTGAGGGATTGAGCAGGCGCTCGAAAGCAATGCACTCATTGTACCTGCATGGTTACTGCACCTGCGAGCAAACCACCAACAGGCTGTGTTCTCTAACCTCGGGCACCTGCCCACTGTGTATGCAGCTGAACCCTTACATGGAGGGCAGCGTGAGCGGCCCCAACCGCGGCCTGTTTGCCATGCCCTGCCAGCTGGGCGGCCGCACCAGCAGCATCGGCAGTGTGACTGGCATCAGCTCATTTGCCTTCCAGGGCACCAACGCCCACGCGCTGGTCGCACCTGTGGCCACCGCTGCTGCCATGCCTGCTGTGGCACCCACCATGCCTGCTTGGCAGCGGCAGTACATCAGTGTGCTGCCGCCCGCCCACACCCAGCTGCGCTCAGCCAGTGTGGCTGGCAAGGGCGCCGCGCGGCGCGTCATGCTGGCCATGCAGCTCGGCGCCCAGGCCTGCCACAGCTTCTTCTGCGATCACCAAGTGTCTGGCAAGCTCATCTTCCCGGGTGAGCCGAACGGTGGTGCTGGTTGGGCGAAACTGGACGCACCTGTGTGTGGCTTGACTGCCATGCGTGCCCTTCCCCCACATTCAATTGCATGAACGCAGCTCAATCATGCCCACATTTTCTTTCCCTTGCAGGTGCTGGGTACCTGGAAATGGCGGCAGCCGTGGCGCAGTGCATGCTGCAGGGCGCATCCAGCCCTGCAGTCAGCCTGGTTGGCACAGCCATTGCTGCGCCCCTCATCATGCCCAACCCATCGGCCGCTCCTGCTGACTACAAGGCTGTTGTGCTCACCGCTGAGGTGGCAGTGGCAGATGGCACGTGCCAGCTAGCCAGCGGCAGCGCTGTCCATGTCACCACCCGCTTTGCGGCCACGAGTGGCACAGCTGGCACTGCAGAGGCAGCAGAGGCGGCAGCAGCAACTGAGCGACTGATGGTGCAGTGCAGCGAGCCATTGGCAACTGAGTACGCCTACAGGCAGCTTGCAGCAGCTGGCCTGCAGTACGGCCCCGCCTTCCGCCTCCTGCGCGGCATCAAGCGTGGCGGCAACGCAGCAGCGGCGGCGCTGCGGCAGCCAGCTGCCCAGCAGCCTGCTGAGTTTGTCATGAACCCAGCTGTGCTGGACTGCTGCCTGCAACTTGGCGGCATGGTGCCCTCTCAGCTGGGCGGCAGCCAGCAGGATGGCAACACCTACATCCCCGCCGCGCTTGCGGCTCTGTACCTGGGCTCTGGTGTGGCCCGGATCGGCCACCAGGCTGCGCTTGCCCTGGCGCAGCGACCGGAGGGCGCAGCCGACACAGCGGCCGCTGTGCTGCGCAACCACAGCATTGTGAGCGCAGCAGGCGGCCTGGTGTGCCAGCTGGATGGGCTGGAGTCCAAGTCGACGGGTGCTAAGGGCAGGGCAGCAGGCGCAGCTGGCCGTGCAGCGGCAGCAGCTACCCCAGACATGCTCTACGAGATTACCTGGGAGGCGGCTGATGCTGCCGCGGCACAGCCATTGGCAGCAAGCAGCGGCAGCAGCTCGCTGAGCCTGTCTTCCACCGGCCTGCCGCTGGCGGCAGCCAGCATTGCAGCGGTGCAGGGTGCCCTGGTCGGTTCGGCGGCCAGCCTGCAGCTGCAGACGCACAGCGGGCATGCTGCCATCGCAATGCCCTTCGCAGCATCCCCGGCCAGCGAGGCCGCAGGGCAGATGTGGGGCCTTGTGCGCACAACGGCAGCCGAGTGCCAAGGCTTGGCTGTTGGAGGCACCGATTGTGATGCTCTGGCATCAGCTGCTGGTCCGGCGGCACAGCTTGTCGTGGGTGGCAATGCTTCAACTGCGGCCTTTGATGGCTACGGCTCGACTGCCACCGCCGGCGCTCGGTTCCTGCCGTTCATGCAGCCCAGCGCTGCACAGAGCAGCCCGGCACCCTTCCAGCTGCTGCCGCAGCCGCGCGGCGCCCTGCAGAACCTGGTCCCTGTGCCGGTGCAAGGGGCCAGCGTGCCGGCAGGCCAGGCGCTGGTGGCGGTCAAGGCAGTGGGCATCAACTTCAGGTGCGGAGTGGGTCAGCTGGCTGTGGGTTCTCAACTGCCCTTCAGCTGTGGGAAAGGGTTGGCCATCACCTCGCCCTCCACTCTGCCCCTTGCAGGGATGTGCTCAACGTGCTGGGCATGTACCCTGGAGACCCCGGCCCGCCGGGCGGCGACTGTGCTGGTGTGGTTGTTGCCTGTGGCCCACCGGCGGCTGGCTACCCCACCCATGCTGTTGGGCAGCCTGTGTTTGGCCTGGCGGCCGGCAGCCTGGGCAGCCACGTGCTGGCGTCGGTCAAGACGGTTGTGCCCATTCCGGCCTCCCTGGATCTAGAGGCAGCAGCCACCATGCCAACTGTGTTTGTGACTGTGGATGCGGCCCTACACCGCTCAGCAGCCATGCAGCCTGGCGAGCATGTGCTGGTTCATGCCGCTGCCGGCGGTGTGGGCCTTGCAGCCGTGCAAGTAATCCAGGCAGCTGGTGCTCTGCCGCTCACAACCGCCGGCAGCCCATCCAAGCGGGCCCTGCTGCGCAGCCTGGGTGTGCAGCAAGTGCTGGGCTCTCGTGACACCGCCTTTGTGGATCAGCTGCTGGAGCTGGGATCCTTGGCAGATGTGGTACTCAACACCCTGACCAGCAGCGGCATGGTGGCTGGCTCGCTGGCTGCCCTGGGCGCCGGCGGCCGGTTTGTGGAGATCAGCAAGCGCGACATCTGGAGCACAGCGCGTCTGGCGCAGGGTGAGCTGCGGTTGGGAGCAGCAGTGGCGGCAGTGCAGCTCACCATCTCCGTCCATGCATGCAGCTGTTATAACTCATGCTCAGCTCCTGTCCATCTAATCTGCTTGCCTAGACAAACGATCCCTCCTCACCCTCCTCATCTGCAGAGCGCCCCGACGTGCGCTACTCCCTGGTGGCTGTCGACTTCATGTCAGAGGCTGCTCTGCACGCTGCACTGAGCCGTGTGGCAGCAGCTGCCGGCATGGGTGCCATCCGTCCGCTGCCGCTCATCGCGCACAGCATGGGCAGCGTGGCGGCCGCGCTGCGCCAGATGAGCCAGGCCCGCCACGTGGGCAAGATCGTGGTTCGTGTGCCCGAGGGTGCACGCTCGATCAGGCCCGCTGGAAGGGTGGTTGTGACAGGTGAGCCCACGGCAGCAGGGTGAGTTGTGAAGTGTAGCAGATGGCCAAGCCGACACGTGCTGCAGGGAAGCTGAGGAGCATCTCGCCTCACTTTGCTCTCGCTGCCCATGCCTCCCCTCTGCAGGTGGCCTGGGCACCCTGGGCCAGCTGGTGACCCGCTGGCTGCAGCAGCAGCGTGCGACGGACATCCAGCTGCTGGGCCGTACCGGCTATGCGCCGGATGGCCAGCTGGCGGCCAGCTCAGCAGCCACAGCAGCAGCGGTGATCATCACAAAGGCAGACATTGGCCTTGCAGATGACCTTGCTCTGTTGCTTGGTGGGCCCATGGCTGAGGGCACCAGTGGCAGCAAGCCAGCTCGGGAGCTGCAGGCAATTCTGCACGCCAGCGGTGTGCTAGCAGATGCCACCCTGTCCAACCAGACCCTGGCCGGCATCCGGGCTGTGTTTGCCGCCAAGGTGCTGCCTGTGGCAGCCTGGCGGCGTGCCCTCGCTGCCCACCCAGCTACTGCCGTGGTGCTCTTCTCCTCAGTTGCTTCCCTCCTGGGAGCACCTGGCCAGGCCAACTACAGCGCAGCCAACGCGGCCCTGGATGCGGCAGCACAGCGTGCGCAGACGGCGGGCAGCATGGCAGCCAGTGTGCAGTGGGGCGCCTGGGCGGGCGGCGGCATGGCATCTGCCGAGACGGCGGCTCGTGTCGAGCGCATGGGCATGGCTCTGGTCGCACCAGACGCCGGCCTGGCTGCCCTGCAGGGCCTGCTGGCCAGCTCAGCAGCAGCTCCTGTTGTGGGTGCCAACCCCTTCAACTGGCCCCGCTTCCTGCAGCGCCTGCAGCCCAGCCAGCGCACCCAGCTGTTCGACGCATTCGCTGCTGGCACCCCCGCAGCAGCTGCGCAGAGCGGCGTAGCAGCCTCCGCACCTGGCGCTACTGCCGTCGCACGCGGCACAACAGTCTCAGCGGCGGTCAGCCGAGAGGCTGTGGCAGAGCAGGTGGCTGCGGCGGTGGCAGCTGTGCTGGGTGCCCCTGTCGCACCCACAGCCTCGCTGATGGAGGCAGGCCTGGACAGCCTGGGCTCTGTTGAGCTGCGCAACCAGCTGAGCAAGCAGTTTGGCCTGGAGCTGCCGGCCACCCTCACCTTTGACTACCCCACCACAGCAGCCATCGCTGGGTTCATTGCCGACTCGGTTGTGCCGGTTGCAGCTGAGGATGACTCTGCAGCGGCAGAGGTGGCAGGCGGCCTTGCGCCGCACCCCCACAGCGCAGCCCTTGTGCCAGGCGGTGCCAGTGAGGCGGCGGCCCTGGCCATCACCGGCGCTAGCATGCGGTTCGCAGGCGGCATTGACAGCCTGCAGGCTCTGCACGCTGCACTGGATGGCATGCCTGAGCTGCAGACTGTGGGGCCCTACCCGCGCTGGGACACAGGTAAGGGAGGGGAGGCCCTGCCCTTGGGTCAGTGCGCATGTGCCTCCTCTCAAGTGCCTTCCCCATTTGACCTCCAAAGCGCCTGCTGCTCGTGTATGTCGAATGCGCCCCTTCCTCATTCTTGCAGACGAGCATTACAGCCCAGCGGGTGGCATCGGCCGTGTGGCTTCCCGCTTCGCCACCTTTGTGCACTCCACGTTCTGCTTTGACGCAGAGGCGTTTGGCCTGTCGGGTGGGTTTATGCATGAACGGCGGCAGAGGGCGCTCCAGCTGTGACAGGAACTGGCTCACACGCAGATGGAGCAGCAAGGGCTCCTGCTTGTACATCTGCTGAGTTACACCACCCTCCCTCGCCATGTTTCACCTTGCAGTGAACGAGGCGGCCCTGATGGACCCTCAGCAGCGGGTGCTGCTGGAAGAAACTGTGACCGCATTCCGCCAGGTAGCAACGCTCACCTGAGACACACACCGAATGTGACAGCAGTGGGTGCAGTGCATCAATCAGCCTGAGACTGCTGAGACCCCACCCTTGAACTCCCCATGCACAACTTCGTCCTCACAGGCCGGGCGCTCTACGGATGTGCTGCTGGGCAGCCCCACCGGCGTGTTTGTGGGCTGCATCTGGCTGGAGTATGGGGAGCTGTTGGCTGCGGCCGGCAACCCCGCGGGCGCCTACATGGTCACAGGTGTGGCTTAGATTTGCTGCTGTTGGCTCGCTGGTGGGAGGTGCTGAACACGTGCACTCAGATTAAACCCCGCTCCTTTTGCCGCTCTCATTCGAACGTGCCTTGCATTCTGCTCCACTTGCAGGCAATGGACTGGCGTTCATGGCTGGCCGCGTGTCGTACTCGCTGGGCCTGGTGGGACCCTGCGTGCCCACCAACACCGCCTGCTCCTCCTCGCTGGTGGCCTACCACCTGGCTGCCCGCAGCATCGCCCAGGTGAACCTTGTGCAGTCCCAGCACATTTGGCATCTCGCTCGCATGCCTATTGTTTCGTTTGGTAGGACATTGCAGTGCTCCGACCTGACATGTGTCCCTCCCTGGGCTTCCAAACATCCCCCGAGCAGGGTGACTGTGGCATGGCGACCGCTTCCGGTGTGAATGCCTTGCTGGTGCCAACGGCAGCCAGTGCAGCCATGACCCACGTCCATGCACTGTCACCAGACGGCCGCTGCAAGGCCTTTGGTGCCGAGGCAGATGGCTACGGCCGTGGCGAGGGCTACACCGCAGTCGTGCTGGAGCCAGCTGCCGGTGCAGCGGCCAACACACTCGCTCTCTTCGCGGGCAGCTCAGTCAACCAGGACGGGCGCAGCAGTGGGCTGACGGCGCCGCATGGACCCAGCCAGCAGGCCCTGGTCATGGCAGCCATGCGGGAGGCTGGGGCAGCAGTGCTGGAGTACGTCGCAACCCACGGCACAGGTGTGTATGGCGTACAGAAGCCTGCGCATGGTACATGCTTTGCACAAGGTGCATCTGTGAGCGCAGTTCGCCGCTCAAGGTCGCCACACAAACAAACCTGTCCTATTCCATGTCTGCAGGCACGCCTCTGGGTGACCCCATTGAGACGGGTGCCCTCCGCAAGGCAGTGGCACCTGCCACCTCCCCTCCCACGGGTGCCTCCTTCACCGCTGGTGCCATCAAGACCCTGACTGGGCACCTGGAGGGCACGGCTGGCCTGGCCGGCCTGCTGCTGGGCCAGGTGGCACTCAGCCAGCGGCTGGCTCACGGCATGCGGTACAGGTGAGCGAGCAGGGGCCTGGCAATGAGGTCACACGCAAGGGCAGTGGGTGCTTGACCTGCAAAGTGCTACCCGCTGGCTTTGCCTCCTGGTGCAACCTGCTCCCTTATGCCTCCCGCATTGCAGGTCCATCAACCCGTATGTGGCCAACAGCTTTGCTGGCTGGGCGGTGCCCCACCGTCTGCCCATCCAGTCCGCCCCTGCTGCACCGGCCAACGCCGGTACCAGCTCGTTTGGCATGAGTGGCGTGAATGCGCATGCCATCATCACACCTCGGTCAACCGAGGTGCCTGCCACAGCTGGTGCTCTGCCATCTGCGACTTGGCAGCGCAGCCTGCGGTGCTTCGTGGAGGTGCTGGTGCCCCTGCACCCTCTGCTGGGCGCAGCTGTGAAGGTGCGCTGCCTATGCCACAAGAACCTGTGTGATTCCACAGCTGCTTGCCAGCAAAGCAACGCAAGTACTGTGTGGATTGAGCCCCTCACGCGTATCACCTCTGCAGGCGAAGCAGCAGCTGCAGTTCCGCGTACCGCTTGCCCATCCTGCGCTGTCCTTCCTGTGGGACCATCAAGTCCAGGCAGCTCCCATCATGCCTGGCGCAGCCTACTTTGAAATGGCAGCCGCTGCGGGCCGTACCCTGCTGCGGTTGGCTGAGCCGGCTGTTGCGCTGACTGCCGCCACCATTGCAGCCCCCCTGCGCCTGCCGGCCGCGGGCGAGGCGGGCGCGTTGACTGTGACGGCCGATGTGGCACTGACCACTGGCGGCATCAGCATCCGCTCGACGGCTGGGCAGGCAGGCAAGGCAGCGGGCAGCAAAGCAGCAGCAGAGACGCTTCACCTCCAGGGCAGCTTGTCGGTTGCGGCTGCTGGTGCCGCCATCGCAGCTGCTGCTGCTGCTCATGTGGTGTCGTTGGACGCTGCTCGTGCGGCTTGCCAGCAGCCCCAGGACACAGCAGCAGTGTACAGCGGTTTGAGCGCTGCTGGCCTGCAGTATGGCCCAGCCTTCCGACAGCTGAGGAGCATCCAGCGTTGCGACACCTCAGCGGCAGCCCGGCTGGGCAGCGGACCTGCTCAGACAGACACGAATGTGTCTGGCTTCCTGATGCACCCTGCTCTGCTGGACGGCGGCCTGCAGCTGGGTGCACTGGTGCCCGAGGCTGCGGCTGCTGCCTCTTCAGAGGGCGGCGCCTTTGTGCCAGCTGGCCTCGCAGTGTACCTGATCCAGCGGCCCCTGCAGCAGGGCAGTTGCGTGCATGCATTTGTGCGCTGCAGCCAGCAAGCCGTGCACAAGGCAGGCTCCACCTTCCGCGACCATGCGCTGCTGTCTGGCACGGGCGCTGTGCTGGCTGTGCTTGATGGCTTGGAGGCCAAGCAGCTGGGCGGCAGCACGGCAGCCAAGGCAGCCGCTGCAGCCAAGCAGCAAGCTGTTGAGCTGCTGTACAATGTTGCTTGGCAGGCAGCCACCCTTGCCACAGAAGTGGCAGCCCCGCTTGCTGACGCGACAGTGCAGAAGCTGCCGGCAGGCACAGCCGTGCCGCTGGCCCCCGCCAGCGGTGGCCTGTTGGTGCTGCAGCATGCCCTGCAGCAGCAGGCGGGCGCGGTCCAGCTGCGCACGGTGGCGGATGCCACCCCCGCCAGCATTGCAGCAGCGGCTCCGGCTCAGGCAGCCTCTAGCGGCGATGGCCTGTGGGGCATGCTGCGTGCATTTGCACAGGAGGCCCCAGCAGTGAGCCATGGCGGGATGAGGCTGGACCCAGTTGCTCCCAGCGGCACCACCAGCCGCAGCCGCCTGCTCGTCTCTTCCTCCTCTGCATTCGACAAGGCGTCAGATGGCTACGGCAGCCTGGTGCAGGCCGGGTCAGCCCTGCGCGCTGTGCTGCTGCCCAGCAGCACGGCACAGCCCATGCCTGGCCCGTACCACCTGATGCCGCGGCCGCGCGGAGCCTTCAGGTGGGCGTGGGGCTGTGTTGCGGTAGGGCCGGACCTGGCAGGGGGTAGGATGTGACGGAACACGGCAGCCCAAGCAGGCATCATGTCCACCAACCATGACTGAGTTGCCTCCCACCATCCAAATGCAGGAACCTGGTGCCTGAGCCGGTGCCTGTGGGCACCGCGCAGCCCGGCTGGGTGGAGGTTGAGGTCAAGGCTGTGGGCATCAACTTCAGGTGAGGATCGGGCACAGCTGGTTGTATGGCTTGGCCCTGCGCTCCTGCTATCACGCGTGGCGCTGTCCCGGCCATGTGCAACTCACACTATTCCTGCACACCATTTTCAGGGATGTGCTCAACGTGCTGGGCATGTACCCCGGCGACCCCGGCGCTCCAGGCGGCGACTGTGCCGGCATTGTGTCCCGTGTGCCGGCCGGCAGCCCTGCTGGCCTGCAGCCAGGCGATGCAGTGTTTGGCTTGGCCGCCGGCAGCCTGGGCAGCTACGTGCATGCATCGGCCAAGACAGTGGTCCGCATGCCATACTCGATCAGGTGAGGATCTGAAAGCAGTGAGACTTGCACACAAACACTAGCCTGCGCCATGCATATCATATAGTATAACCCGACTGCCTGTTGCTGCTCCTATGCCGCAGCTTCGAGGAGGCGGCAAGCATGCCCACTGTGTTCGTGACAGTGGATACCGCCCTCAACCAACTGGCTGGCATCACTCCAACCGACAGTGTGCTGGTGCATGCCGCAGCTGGCGGTGTGGGCTTGGCTGCCATGCAGGTCATTGCGGCCGCAGGTGCAGCCGCCGTCAGCACGGCAGGCAGTCCTGCCAAGCGTGGCCTGCTGCGCAGCCTCGGCTCAGCTCACGTCAGCAGCTCTCGTGACACCAGCTTTGTCACTGAGCTGACCGAAGTGGGCGGCGCCACTGTGGTGCTCAACAGCCTGACCAGCAGCGGCATGGTGGCTGGCTCAGTGGCGATTCTGGGCGCGGGCGGACGGTTTGTGGAGATTAGCAAGCGCGATATCTGGAGCGGAGCGCGCGTGGCGCAGGGTGAGTTTTGTTGCAGGGACAGCTCGCGACAGCTTCTGAGCCTGCAGTGCACACATACTTACACCTGTACCTTCTTACACTCTACACTACTCCCTTTCAAGCAGAGCGCCCCGACGTGCGCTACTCCCTGGTGGCTGTGGACTTCATGTCAGAAGCTGCACTGAACACTGCCCTCGCCCGCGTGGCGGAGGGTGTGGCAGTGGGCAAATTGCGCCCACTGCCACAAGTTCTGCACAGCCTAAGCGCCGTGCAGGCCGCACTGCGACAGATGAGCCAGGCCCGCCACGTGGGCAAGGTGGTGGTGCGGGCGCCTGCCCTGGCTGCCCAACCCAGCGTCCAAGGCTCAGGTGCGGACCAGACACTGCTCAGCAAGGCTGGTTGAGATGTCCACCCTGACCTGCGCAATACGATCCACCGGCAAGGCTGATCTCAAACACCCCCATTCTGGCTGCTGCAGTGGTCATCACTGGCGGCCTCGGCACGCTGGGCACTCAGGTGGCAGGCTGGCTGGCGCAGCAGCAGATGCGACACTTGCGGCTGCTGGGCCGCAGCGGCCGCATGGCAGAGGCAGTCGCGGCTGGCGGCCTGGCCCTGCTGCAGCCTGGCTGCGCAGCCTTTGCGGCAGCTGTGACCCTGGCCATGTGCGACGCTGGGAGCGCTGAGGATGCAGCCAGTGTGGCACCCGGCAGCAGCAGCAGCCCTCTGGCTGGGCTGATGCACGCTGGTGGCGTGCTGGCGGATGGCGTGTTTGCCTCTCAGACCATGGGCAGCCTGCGGGCAGCGTTTGCTCCCAAGATGAACGCAGCTGCTCAGCTGGGCGCCACATTCGGCCACCAGCCCGCAGCCTTCCAGCTGCTCTTCTCCTCGGTGGCCGCCCTCCTGGGCTCCCCCGGCCAGGCCAACTACAGCGCAGCAAACGCAGCGCTCGATGCCTCGGCACAGCGGGCCCAGCTGGCAGGTAGCACGGCCACCAGCGTGCAGTGGGGCGCCTGGGCGGGTGCTGGCATGGCAGCCAACGATGCCTCCACTGCCGCTCGCGTGGAGCGCACCGGCATGGCACTGGTGCAGCCACAGCAGGGCATGGCAGTGCTTGGTGGCCTGCTTGAGGCCGCTGGCCCAGCGCCGCCCCTGCTGGCTGTCACACCCTTCGCATGGGACAAATTCATGCGCCGATTTGCCAGCAGCAGCCAGCCTGTGCCCTCGTTCTTTGCGGAGTTTGCGGGCACGGCGCTGGGCACTGTTGGCGGCGCGGCAGCTGCAGCTGGTGGGCGTGGTGGCAAGGCGGCTCGGGCCGCAACTGCTGGCCTGTCGGCAGCAGATCGCAAGGCGGCTGTGCTGTCTCAGGTGCAGGATGCTGTTCGCGGCATTCTGGGCTCGGACATTGGCGCAGACGAGCCGCTCATGGCTGCCGGCCTGGATAGCCTGGGTGCAGTGGAGCTCAAGAACAGCCTGGAGAGCCGGCTGGGCCTGCAGCTGCCCGGCACCCTGGTATTTGACTACCCCACCGCGGCAGCCATTGTGGGCTATGTGGAGACGCAGCTGCCGGCAGATGAGGAGGAGGAGGACGACGGAGAGGCAGCCTTCTCAGTCGGCGATGAGCTGGCGCTGTCCCCAGTTGTGCAGCGGGCGCTTGCGGGTGCCCTGCCCGCCGGCGCTGTGGTCGCCCTGCTGGGCATGTCCAGCCGCACTGCACAGGTGCGGCATGTGACACTTGATGCGGGCTATGCCCAGCTTGTGTCATTCACAACGTCATCTATATCTGGAGGCGACATGCTGGACATCTCAGGACACCGCTGCACCCTGCCCCCATCCTCCCATCTTTCTGCAGGACGGCATCCTCAGCCTCTCGCCTGTGGACATCATCGCTCCCGTGCCGCTGGAGCACTGGGATGTGGAGCTGCTCACGCAGGCAAGCTGATGCCCTCCCTTGTGCACTCTGCGGCTGCTGTCCTTTATCTTGGGTTGACGTGGGGCTCAAACTAACAGTTGATGTCGCGCAGCAGATATGCCGATCCAGCCACTGATTTTGTAAGCCGTGGCTCCTTCCTCGCAGGCTGGCCTGCCCGCTCGCTTTGGCGGCTTCCTGCCCTCGTCCGTCACCGAAGGCTTCGACATTGCTCTCTTTGGTCTGAGTGGTGGAGAGGCAGAGCTGATGGATCCCCAGCAGCGCCTGCTGCTTGATGTGTCGCTGGAGGTAAGAGGGAGGGATGTCTGCTTGGATGCATTCATCTCGCCCTTGAGCTGATGCAAATTGGATGCATACTTTAGTCATCCAGGCAGAATGCTGATCGGACCTGCCTGCCGTGTGCCCGGTACACTCATACCCTGCAGGCGCTCGGCCAATCCGGCACGAGTGTGGCACAGCCTAGCTCCACAGCAGTTGCTGTCGGCATTGCATCAGCGGAGTATAACAACACCCTGGTACCACGCTACACTGCTGGCGTCAGCGCCTTCAGCGCCACTGGTGGAGCGCTGTCTGTTGCTAGCGGGCGTCTCAGGTGCGGGCAGAAGCCTGATGCCACACATTGTGGGATGTGTGAGGTTGGGGTGTGCCTGTTGGCAGTTGACAGCCGTGCTCCGCAGACATGCCTTGACATGACCGCGCTGCCTTCTTCCCTGCCCTCCTGCCCTCAATGCAGCTACACCTTTGCTTTCAAGGGCCCGGCAGTTAGTGTGGACACTGCCTGCTCCTCCTCCCTGGTGGCCGCTCACATTGCCGCTGGCAACCTGTTCAGCGGCGTCAGCTCCAGCGGCCTGACCGCCGGCGCTGGCCTGCTGCTGTCTTCGGACACAACTGGTGAGGCACATTGCTCACTCATTCCTACCCTCATGCTGCTGCAAGCCCTGTACACTGTGCAAGCCTGCCTGCTTCACCCGTGTTCTGCCCCCCACCCTGCCTTGTCCAGCCATGTTCCACAAGGCCGGCATGCTTGCGGCGGATGGCCGGTGCAAGACGCTGGATGCAGCCGCTGATGGCTACGTGCGCGGCGAGGCCATTGGCGCCCTGCTGCTGCGTGCTGTGCAGCAGGCCGGCAGCACAGCCAGCGCGCTGGCCCTGTTCTGCGGCTCAGCCGTCAACCAGGACGGCCGCAGCAGCAGCCTGACCGCCCCCAACGGCCCCAGCCAGCAGGAGGTGATGCGGGCTGGCCTTGCATTCGCCAGGCTGGCCGCCACAGACGTCAGCCATCTACAGATGCACGGCACTGGCACACCTCTGGGTGACCCCATTGAGATGGGCGCTGCAGCAGCAGTGCTGGTTGACGGCAGCCGGCGGGCAGTGCCTCTGGCGGCTAGCACAGCAAAGGCCTGGATTGGACACACAGAGGCGGCAGCCGGTGCCATGGGCATGACCCATGCCAGCGTGGCGCTGTCTCATCACCTGACCCACGGCATCATGCACCTCTCTGTGGTGAACAGCCACGTTGCCGCCATTCTGGACATGAGCGCTGCCAAGTCAGCAGCGCCCGGCTGGCACCTGCCCCGCCAGACGTCGGCAGCAGTGGGCACCAGCGGCAGCGGCACCAGCGTGGTGGGCATCAGCTCCTTTGCCTTCCAGGGCACCAACGCCCATGCTCTGCTGCAGCAAGCGGGTGGCGCCGCTGCTGCACCCCCTGCAGCTGAGCTGGCGATCTGGTCCAAGCAGCGCATGTGGGTGGCACGCCCTGCCCACATCCTGCTGCAAACCGCAGCCACCACCGGCAGCGGTGCAGGCAGGCTGGCCCGCCGTCAAGCCTCTGCTGCCGTTGCACTGGAGGCAGCGCTGGCTGTGCCGCAGCTGGCGTTCCTGTGGCAGCACTCTGTGCTGGGCCTGGCCATGTTCCCAGCGACAGCGTTTGTGGAGATGGCAGCCGGGGCCAGCCGCCAGCTGGCCAACGCTAACGACCTGTCCACTGCCGCCATCCGTTCGGCGGTCTTTGCCACGCCGCTGGCCCTGCCGGCAGCTGGGGCAGCCATTGTGCCGCGTGTGCGCTGTATGGTGCAGGCGGCGGCCGGCAGCTTTGAGGTTGGCTCCGCGGGAGGCACAGCTGGGCAGGTCCGCACACACTTCTTCGCTAGCCTGTCCTCAGTGCATCCTACGGCCGGCAGCGCCATGGCCGCTACCAGCCGGGCTGACCGCTCGCACCTGGCACGCCTGCTGCTGCGTGGTGGAGCGGCTGCCGCTGCCCCTGCTCGCCTGGCAACTGCCGAGGTGGCTGTCCCTCAGGAGCAGCTGGGCATGAGCGTGCACCCTGCTGTTTCTGAAGCAGCCATGCACGTGGTAGCTGTTCACCAGCAGCAGCACCGCGTGCTGCGCGTGGCGGCCCGCATTGAGTCGGTGCATGTCCCGCAGCCGCTGCCGGACCACCTGGTCTGGGCCAGCAACCTTGTCAGCACCAGCGGCAGCCGGCAAGAGCAGCGGCTGCTGGGCAGCAGTGGCACGGCCATGCAGATGGCTGGCATGGAGACGCGGCGCCTGGTGACGCAGGTAAGAGATAGCGGGCGAGTTTGAGTGCAAGCGACATGCCTTCCACGCCGAAGCTCAGAGGTTGGCAATGAATGCAAAGCAAACCCTAACTAATCGTCTCCCGCCGGCTGTCCCCTGCCCCTCTCATCCTTCAGCGCCCCGCCATGATGACACCTCGCACCCCCGCCTCCCCGCACATGCACGAGGATGCGCTGCACAGCTCGCTGTACATGCACAGCCCCCACACGCCTCTCACACCCATGGTGCTGCTGTCGCCCTCAGCGGCGGACGCAGCTGGCTTCCCGCTGGGTGTGGCAGCCGTGCTGGGCGGCTCAGCTGGCCATGCCACCACAGAGGTGCTGGCTGTGCCTGGCAGCGCTGCCTTTGCGGCTGTCGACCTTGAGAGCCTGCAGGTAAAGAGGGGCTGAGGATGCCAGTGCCTGGCGCAGCTAAGCCAGGCTGCAAGACGCTGCCATGCGCAGCTTCCAGAGGCCACTTGCTGAGAGCGTGCGACTGGTCTCTCGTCAACACACTGGCTCTCCGTCTTCACTCTTCTTCCGCAGGCTCTGGTGGCGGAGCAGGTGCAGACCGTGCTGGGCAACCCTGTGGGCGGCGATGAGCCGCTCATGGCTGCCGGCCTGGACAGCCTGGGTGCCACCGAGCTGCAGCAGGGCCTTGCGGACGCTCTGGGAGTGGAGCTGCCCTCCACCCTGGTGTTTGACTACCCCACTATCAATGCCATGGCTGAGTTCCTGGCCAGCAAGCTTGGCCAGGTTGCCGCACCAGCTGATGCAGCGGCTTCCAGCCTGACCGCCTCATCTGCGCTGGCTCACAGCGCGGCTGCCTTGTCGGGCGGTGCTGGCTGGGCGGTTGCCATCCTGGGAGCAGCAGGGCATGGCGAGCTTGGAGAGGGCGGTATCCAGCCTGCCGGTGATGCCAGTGGGCGGGTGCCATATGCCCGCTGGGATGCTGACTCTCAGCTCATCACTGCCGATGGCACGCTGCCGGCTCAGGTGGGTGGCGTGGCTTGCAAGTTACAGCGCAGCGCAGCCCTGGCAACGGGCGCAAGGACCATGCATACCACGTATGCCTGTCAATGCGCACCTCCCCTGAATGCGTTCCCCCTTCCCTTCCCCCTTGCAGTTTGGTGTATTCCTGCCGGATGTGGAGCTATTTGACACCGAGCTGTTCAGCACCATGCGCACCGAAGCAGTCACGATGGACCCGCAGCAGCGCCTGCTTCTGCACGCAGCCTATGCCGCACTCAACTGCACTGGTGCTGGCGGCCCTGCGGCCGCCTTTGGCCGCACGGTGGGAGCGTACGTCGGCATTGCAGGTGCGGGCAGCAGCCGAGTCAAGTCCGTAGGGTTCAGAGCGGCTGGAGTGTGTCTCGTGCTTTCTGCTTCAGAGGGAGTCCAACTTCATGCAGCATAGCTGACCACCCACCCTGCCCTTTTGTGCAGCCACCGACTACGAGAGCCTGAGCCACAGCCAGGGTGTGCCCATCTCTTCCTTCTCCTTTACGGCTGCCTCACCCTCGGTGGCCAGCGGCCGCATCGCCTACGCCTTTGGCCTGCGCGGCCCGACGGCCAGCGTGGATACAGCATGCTCAGCGTCGCTGGTGGCTGCGCACATGGCCTGCCTGGGCTTCAGGTGCGGCCGATGCAGAGAGCATCACGTTTTGCACTCTACCAGCCAACAGCGTCCGCTGGTTGTGCTTGCCGGCGCACCTGCCTGCCTCTCCATCTGAAAACGCGCCGCCCTTGCCCTACCCGCAGGGATGGCCGCATGGAGGCGGCACTTGCCGCCGGCGTGCTGCTGTGCCTGGTGCCTGAGTCCACCCTCATGCTCACTCGGGCAACCATGCTGTCGCCTGAGGGCCGCAGCAAGACACTGGATGCCTCAGCCGACGGATATGTGCGTGGCGAGACGTGCAGGGCGCTGTTCTTAAGCCCCACTGCCAACGCGGCACAGCAGGCACAGCAGGCGCTGGGTCTGCTGCTCTCCTCTGCTGTCAACACCAACGGCCGCGCCAGCAGCCTGACCGCGCCCAACGGCCCGGCGCAGCAGGCTCTGCTGCGGGATGCACTGGCCACCGCTGGTGTGCGGGGCGCCGACGTGGCGGGCCTGCAGATGCACAGCAACGGCACAGCGCTGGGCGACCCCATTGAAGTGGGAGCTGCATCGGCGGTGTATCTGGTGAGCTTGAGCCTGGCTTCTACACATGAGGCCCCCACAAGAAGCGAACCTTGGCAAGATGGGCCGGGCCAGCCTCGTTGACGCTTCTCGCCCTATGCTGCTGCCTTCCACCCTCCCACTCTGCAGGAGGGTGCACAGCGCCAGCGCCGGCCGTTCCTGTTTGCCACCGTCAAGGGCTTCACTGGTCACCAGGAGTCGGGTGCTGGTGTAGCAGGCCTGCAGGCAGCCAGTGTGCTGGTCCAGGCGGCGGCGGCACCTGCAGCACTGCACCTGCGGCACCTGAACCCGCACGTGTTTGGCGCTCTGGCCGGCCATGCTGTGTCCATCGCTCGCGGTGGGCCCTTCGGCGTGCCGGTTGGCCAGCCGGGCAGCTCTCTGCTGGTGGGCGTGAGCAGCTTCGGCGCCCAGGGCACCAATGCTCATGCTCTCATGGCCGGCAGCGGAGCTGCGGCGGTGACCAATGCATCAGCAGTCGGCCAGACCATGACAGCTTGGCGCCGCTCGCGCTGCTACGTGGCCCCGGCAGTTCAGCAGCTGCTCAGCGGCTGTGTGCTGCGCGGAGGCAAGCGCGGCGGCCGTCCCAGCAGCGTCACTTTTGACGGCCAGCTGTCGGCGGCTCGCCTCGCCTACCTGTGGCAGTACAGCATGCAGGGCCGGCCCTTCCTGGCGGGCTCAGCGCTGCTGAGCATGGCGGCCTCCATGCTGCCCCTACTGGGTGGTGTGGCCGCGGGTGAGGACTCGACCACAGCAGCTGCGCTTGCAGCCGTCACTGAGGCAGCCCTGGTTGCCCCGGCACAGCTGCCGCAGGCAACGGCAGCCAAGGTGGCGCCAGCTGCCGCCCGTGCCAAGCTTGTGCTGGGCAGCGGAGCAGTGGAGGTAGCATTGGCCGAGCAGCGCTTACTGACTGCCAAGCTCGCCGGCACAACCGTCAACGGCATCGAGGCTGCTGCCATCGCACCAAGCGGCGCCCGCAGGGCTGTGCGGGCGCTGATGGCCGGCCATGCAGCAGCAGGCAGCTGCCGCCCCGCAGGTTCGGCCAGCACAGTGGCGCAGCTTGCATCACTGTCCTCTGCTGAGGTGTCTGGCTATGCCCTGCACCCTGTGCTGCTGGATGCCAGCCTTGGACAGGTGGCAGGGGTGGCGGCAGCTGCTGCTGCCCCACTCACATGGCTGCGCAGCGTGGCTGCGCTGTCTGTGGGGGCCAGCAGCCCTGCGGGCGGCAGCGTGGCAGCCGCTTACCAGCCCTCCGAGCACTGGCATGTGGGCAGCAGCAGCCTAGTGCCCGCCAGCGCAGCTGCGCCTACCGCCTTGGCCTTTGGAGTGGTTCTGGGAGACCAAGACATCCCGCCCGCATCACCCGGCCCAGCCAGTGCTCGCCTGCACGCCGCCCCGGCTGAGGCGGTGGCAGCTGTGGCTGCTGAGCAGGAGGAAGAGGAGGCCGGTATCCCAGCAGATCACCCGCTGCTGCAGATGGCGGAGGAGGAGCGGCTGATGCACCTGGAGGCCCAGGTGGGTGCTGTGCTGAACTGATATCAATGAAGGATGCAATGCGGCAGCATGATTGGCGGCTTCAGCGGCAGAGGCCGGCGCAGTCTCCACCACGCTCTCCCCCTTCTGCCACTCATATTGAAACAGGTGATGGCGGAGGTGCGTGCCATGCTGGGCCACGCTGTGCACCCCGACGAGCCGCTCATGATGGCAGGACTGGACTCGCGTGGAGGCATGGAGCTGCGCCGCACGCTGGCGGAGAGCCTGGGCATGCAGGTGGGGGTAGTGAGTGCTGCGAGGGAGAGGGGTTGAGAAGTGCAGACGAGTCACACATGCCCGCCTCAAGTGCAAGATGCAGCCGTGCTGTCCAACTATTTGCTTGCACGTGGTGCCCACCTCCCTGCCCGCTCACCCCACATCGCCCCTCCCTATCGCCCCCCTCCCAAACCCGGCAGCTGCCCGTCACGCTGCTGTATGACTACCAGTCGGTCTCGGCAGTTGTGGAGTACATCAATGGGGCCCTAACCGCCAGCGCCCAGGCAGCCGCCGAGTCCGGCGAGCGTGCCACTCGGGCGGGCAGCGAGGGCGAGGAGGGCTCCGACGTTGAGGATATCACCGGCTCGGTGTCACGCCGGGCAGCAGACGCAGCAGGCCCAGCGGGCGCAGCGGGCGACAAGCCCTCGGAGCTGCTCAAGATGCTGCGCCCGCCGCAGGCGCCGCGCCCGCTGTTCCTTGCAGCCCCCGGTGTGGCCAATGCCCAGTCCGCCTACTTCTCCTTCTCTCAGTTCCTCCAGGCAAGTTGGGTGTGAACTGCATTCCTATTGGGGCAGCTGCAAGTGGCCATTCCTGCAAGTGGCTACGCTGTATGCAACGCTCCTCGACTGCTGACAAGCCAGCCCTGCTTGCCCCTGCACCCTGTTGCAGTGGTCTACCCAGCCCATCTATGTGCTGGACAAAGACAACGACCTGGATGTCACCGCTCTGGCGCTGGCCAATGCCGCCGACATTGTGCGGGTGCAGCCCGAGGGGCCGTACCTCGTGGGCGGCCACTCGTATGGAGGCACAGGTGAGCAGGGGCTGAGATGGGTCTTTCGGGCTATGTCTGGGCACAGTGCATAGTTACAATCCTGATTTTTGTGCCACGTTGCTTCCGACGGCTCCTTACGTTCTGAGCGCCGGCGCTCTCCCGCCCGCCCTTTCCCCGACCTGCAGTCGCCATGCAGATTGCCATGGTGCTGGAGAGCTGGGGCAAGGAGGTTGGCCTGGTGCTGGTCATGGACACGCCTCGGCCCGATCAGGTGTGCTAGGCTGTCGGCTGGATTGGCAGTGGGTAGGCAGCACGGAATCAAAAAGTGTCCAGTTGTTGATACGCTTGAGGGTGCAATGGGTTCCCCTATGCCCTGTTCACCCGCTCTGCATAGCATTCCCCTTCCCCTCACAACCCCACAGGTGCGGCCCGGCCAGCCCGAGGCGCAGGCGGCCACCGAGGAGGACTCGCTGGAGCTGATGGAAATGATCCTGGGGGCTCTCGGTGAGTGCTAGTGGCTTGCTGAGCTGAGCCAGGGCATGGTCGAGTGGGGGGAACTGCTTCAGTGGCTGCGGCAGCTTGCAACCCAAGGCCCGCCCTTCCGCTCAACCCTGCGTGCCCCGGCCCCGATCCCACCCACTCTCTTCACAGGCCGCGACGCGCTGGGCATGGGCAGCAGCATTGCGCACCCGCGGGAGAGCGAGGAGTGGAAGGGCATGAGCCTGGAGCAGAAGTTTGAGTTCTTTGCGCCCATCTGGCGCGTCATGGTGAGGCCCCGATGATTGCCGGAGCCCTGCGGGGATTGCAGGCAATCTTGGATGCACCGAGACTGGTCGTCGTTGATGCCCAGTGAGGCTGGAAGTGGCTCATCGTGCCAACTTTGATGTGCATTACCCTCCATGCTTTCCCTCCCTCTACAGCGCGACTCCAACATGAGCGTGGAGGAGGTGCGGCAGCAGGTGGAGTACGTGGCCCTGGTCACCAAGCAGGCCTCGTCCGTCTCTGACCTGCGCCGCTTCAACTGGCTCGCGCCACGCATCAAGGTGGGGTAGCAACAGGCTAGGAGGAGGGAGGGCGGGAGGCATGTGTGCGTGCAAGGCCGCAACGGCGGGCAGCATTGCAGTCAGCGGGCGGCTGCAGCCATGCAAAGCCATGGCCTGGAGCCAGTGCCCCTCTTGTTCACTGCCACCTCACGCTGCTGAATGATGCAGGCACCTGTGGTGTACTTCCGTGCCGCCACACCTGGCGTGTGCACCTACATGGACGACAGCCGCTCCGACCGTGAGTCTGGGATCAGCGGAAACGCATTTGGGACGCTTGGGTGCCAGTGGGTGCAGCGTACATCGGTCTCCTCCCTGCACAGCCAGCACATCCTATGATCCCATACCTGGCACCTCTCCCTCGTGCAGCGCTGCCGCACGGCGCCTGCTGGTACGACCTGTGCGACGACTGCGAGGTCATCGACATCCCCGGCGACCACTTCTCTATCCTGCGCCAGGCAAGACATTGCAGCTCCTGCAGTGTTGCCGCAACAATCGGTCTGCCGACTATCTGCGCAGATCGATGTGTGGCACTCGGCTGGTCCTGGGGTCACTGCCTACATGCCTCTCTCTCGGCAGCCGCCTGCCGCCATGACTCATCTCTCCTCACTTACCCTCAACCTATGCAGGACCTGGGAGACATGAACCTGATCGTCACGGCCCTGAAGCAGAAGCTGGCGCCCTTTGGCTGGACCGAGACCGTGCGGCGCGGCGGCGATGCACGCGGCTACGCCGTGTCGGCGGTAAGCAGGGAGGGGGAGAGGGCAATGCTGCTCGGCAAGCCATTTGACAGACCGTCTTGACCAGCTTGCCTGCCGTGGTGATATGCATCCTCCCTGCCTATAGACCCCCCTTCAGTCCCTTTTCAACCGCTCTTCCACTCCCTCCACTGTTCGGCAGGCTGAGCTGCAAGACATCGACAGCTACTTGGCACAGATGGGCGTCAAGGACGCCAACCTGCGCCGCCGGCTGGAGACAGCCCTGCCCTACACCGACCAGGCGGCCCTGGGTGCCGCCGGCACTGCCGGTGTGCCCGCCCCAGTGGCACCGCTCAATGCTGCCGCCCGAGAGGCGGCGGTCGCGGCGGCCAGCGGCAATGGCGCCTGGAGCGCAGACACGCCGGTGCTGCTGGTGTGCTGCGACGCCAGCGGCGGCATGGGCGGCCTCGAGCAGATGCTGGCTGCCTTGGAGCTGCCCGTCTTTGCTGTGCGGCTGCCGGAAGGACAGGTGGAGGATGCGCCTGCTGAGCTGGCTGAGCTGGCCATGCTGGGCACCAAGGCGATGCGGGGCGTGGTGCCGCCCGGCGCCCGCCTCATTGTGGCAGGTGCGCAGCGATTGGGCGCCAGCCAGGCTGGTGGGAGGTGCAGCCAGTGGGCAGGGTTGTACTTGATGGAAAGTCCAGCCTGCATTGCGCGCTGCGTGCCACCACAAGCTCCCAGCCGGATTGCCCGCCACTAAGCCCCCGCCCACTCACTCACTCACCACAGGCATCGGCTTTGGCGGTGTGCTTGCTCACGAGCTGGCCCTGCAGCTGAGCGCCAGCTCAGCAGAGCCTCCCCTGGCCCTGGCCCTGCTGGAGCCTCCTCAGTCGCTGCGCTTCCCAGCCATGCTGCTGTCCTGGCTGCCGGAGCAGCAGCGGGCAGAGGTGTGCCAGGTGGCATCCGCCCTCTATCCCGCCGTGGCGGCGGCAGGCAGCAACGCGCCCAGCTTTGAGGCGTTTGTGGCCCGCCTGGCGTCCATTCCGGACCACAACCAGCAGCTGGATTACGTGGCTACATTCAAGCCGCCAGAGGTGTGTGTGGTGAACCAGATGCGGCGGGAAGTAGCAGAGGAGTGCTCTTGCCTGGTCCCTACTATGCCTCCCCGCCTCCCCGCCTCGCCACAACCTGACCGTCCACCCCCGCTGCCTCCGGCTGCCTCCCACCGTTTCTCCTGCAGGAGAGCCAGACCGCCTGGGAGCTGCGCATCGCCTCCCTGCTGGCCCGCCTAGCCTACTGGCAGGCCCTGGCCTCTGGCTACCACGCCACCGACATCTTTGAAGGCCAGACACTGCTGTTTGCTCGGCAGCCGGGCGTCGGCGGGCGCCAACTGTCCTCCGGTGGCCCTGCCGGCACCTGGCAGAGCATTGTCATGCTGGTGCAGCCAGTGGAGGTCCTGGAGATGCCAGAGCTCGCTTCAGCTGGCTCTGCCACGCCCACCAGTGCCCCCGCTGCGGCAGCAGCTGCCAAGCAGCTGCAGGCGGCGCTGCTGGGTGCCATCCAAGCGGCCCTGGTGGCAGAGGCCTCCTCTCCAGAGGCAGCTGCCGCCGAGGCGGGCGGCAGCATGCTGCTGTCGGCTCGCCAGCCCGCCTCCCCCGCGCCATTCAGCCCCCCGGCCGACAGCGACACCGTGTCGGTCGTTCTGCCCCTCAACCGGCTGTGCCCGGAGCGGCGCTACATCCTGCGCCGCGCCGGCCGGCTGGCGGCAGGCACGCCCAGCGCCCTGACGGCGCCTCCCCTCGCCCGCGTGCCTCTGTGGCTCATTCACGGAGAGACGGGCAGCATCACTGGGGCCCTGAAGGAGCTGGCCTCTGCGCTGCCGCTGCCGGTGTACGGCCTGGCAATGGGCGGCGACGCCGCCAACTGCCTGGCCCTGTCTGAGCTGGCGGCGCACTATGCAGCAGCCGTCCAAGCCGTGCAGCCTCGCGGCCCCTACCTGCTGGTCGGCTGCTCTATCAGCGGTGCAGCGCTGGCGCATGCTGCGGCGGCGCAGCTGCAGGCGTCCGGCCAGCGGGTGGCACTGATCCTGCTGGATGGCTGCCTGGGCCAGCCGGCGGGCCTGCCCCTGCACGACACCACGTGGTGAGTGAGCGCAGGAGGCTGTGACTTGCGGGTGCAACATGAGATGGCGCTAGAACAGGAGCGTCACCGCGATGTGCTTGCTGGCCTTTCGCCAAATGCCAATGGCTTGCTCAGTCCCGGTTCTTGCTATCACCCACCTCGCAACCCTCCACCTTTTGCCCTCTTCCCGCAGGTACGCGCTCTTCTACCTGCTGCGTGAGATCGGCTCTCTGAGCGGCTCGATGGGTGACTTCATTGATACCGTGCGGGCAGCAGGCAGCCCCACCCAGCAGTTCAAGCTGCTCAACAGCTACAAGCCGCCCGAGCTGGAGGCTGGAGGTGCCACCCAGGAGCAGTGGGAGGCTGCTGTGTATGCCACCCTGGACAGGGCTTCCCTGCTGAAGCGCCTGCTGTCCAGCACCCACGGCGGCAGCGCGGCAGGCAGTGCCAGCGGCAGCACCACTGGCTTTGGCGGCAGTGGCGAAGCCAGTGGGGGCAGCAGCCCTGCCTCGGGTGCGCTGAGCCGCACCGGCAGTGCGGCAGGCGCCGCCGCCGGCACCAACGGCAGCAACGGCCAAGCCTTTGCTGGGCCGGTGGTGGCGCTGCTGCCCCGTGACCGGCTGGGCGCTCTGATGCTAGACTCCACACGGCAGGCGCTGCACCGGCCAGCCCAGGCCGGCGAGGGCGCCGCCGCGGTGGTATATGTGCCGCTTGACACACGGCACACCGAGTGCCTGCTCAGCGAGCGCGGCCGGCAGGCCATGGCTGTGCTGCTGATGGACGCTGTGCGCGCGGTGCTGCCGCGTCTGTGAGCCGGCTGCGGCTGGCGAGCGCAGCTTGCAGCTGGCGGAGCAGTGGCTGAGCCGAGCCCAGTGGTAGACAAACGAATGACGCACTTTCTCATGCGGGGCGGCAGGGCGCCGCAGCGGCTGCCCAGGTTACTCCATTATGGTTCCTCACATTGCGCCGTCCATGCACCTTAACACTTCATCCATGATACATTTGATGCAATGTAGCTTGTAGTCCGGAGCCGCCAAGCCGAGCTCAGGGTGGTGTCCATCGCGGCCTGGCGGTGTGTGCCTGCTGGGGTGGCGGCGGCAGCATGCCCAGCTTGGGGGGCGCCGCGAAGCCCCGTGACCCGTTCCTCTCACCTTGCCGGCCCGCACAAACACGCTGCCAGCCCGCGTGCAAGGCCGTGGACGGACAGAGGGACGGAGAGAGCAGGATGGGCGGGCCGCTGCCAGACGTCGCAGAGGAGCGCTCGGTGAAGTTCCATGACGAGTGTGAAGCGATGCTGATGGCTAAGGAGGTCGGCGTGGCCGAGAAGAGCGGTGCGCACCGCAAGGTTGCTGTCGGGCGTTCCCAAGCCCGCTCTGCCGGCGTTTGTTGCACTGAGTGACCTACAGGTTGCAAACCGCGCCACCGGTGACGGCCCGCCTGAGCGGTTCCTTGTGTGCCGCCAGTGCCGCCGGCCATCCGCCGCCGCCGCCGCTGCTGCTGCTGCTGCAGCCGCCGCCGGGGAAGCAGTGCCTCAGTCACCGATACCAGTAGTTTGCTTCTCTCCGCAGGCACCGTGTTCACCAGCACGGCGCACCTGCTGACCACGCAGCTGGGCCTGGGCGTGTGAGTTGCTGCTGACATGAAGCCCTGGCAACGGCCTTCACATCGCAGCACCTTGCGCCGCTCACATCATGCACTAGCTTGTGCCGCTCACATCATGCACTAGGCCAACCACCAATATAATGCTTGCAACCCGCATGCCCTATGCGTCCTGCAGGCTGGCCCTGCCAAGCGCCATGGCTGCCCTCGGTGCGTCGCCGCCGCTGGGCGCTGTATCACGCTGCGCGCAGCATGTTGCGGCATTGCGCGACACACACCTGTTGCCTGATCGGCGCGTGCTCACGCCGCTGCTGCAGGCTGGGTGGCGGGGCCCATTGTGCTCATCCTCTTCTATGGATTCTCGCTCCTCAGCTCTGAGCTGCTGCTGAAGGTGTACGACGTGTGAGTGGCAAGAGCCCCTGCTTGCTGCTCTCCAAATGAGGCAAGGTGATGTCAACAGGTTCCCAGCACTCTGCTGCCGACAGCAGACACGTTCTGTCGTGCTGCACGCAGGGATGGCGTGCAGCATCCACGTTATTATGACGCAGTGGAGCGGCTGCTTGGTGAGTGAGGTGTGACTGCAGAGAGGAGTGCTGCCGGCCGCTGCTTGCTTTGCAGGGCAGGCACCAAAGGCCAGGCTGCCGATCTGCCCTTTTCTTGCAGGCAGCCGCATGAAGGTGGTGGCCGGCTGGACCCAAGTGGTCAACTGCGTACTGGTCTGCAGTGAGTGGTCGGTAGGCTGGAAAAGCGGCGGGTAGCTGGTCCAGGCAGTTGACATGACACGTGCAAGCATGCAGCAGCAACCAACTGACCTAACTGCCGCTCCCTCTGCATCCGTCCGAGCAGTTGCCTATCAGATCACAGCTGCCACGTGCCTGAAGACAATCGCCTCCATTGCCTGCGGCCTGCCGGTCGGCGCGGAGTGAGTGAACGACTCCTAGCTGGGGGCGTCTGTCCAGTTCAGGGCAGCTTTGCACGTCTCCCGAGTGCGAGCCTGTTTACCTGCTTGCGCACCTGCCCTGCGACATTTGCAAACCTGTCCGCCCGCCTGTCTGCAGCGCCGCCAATTCCACTGACTCCGGCACCTGCTTCAACTACCAGTGGGCCATGGTCCTCTTCTTTGGCGCCTTCATGGTGCTGGTGTGCCAGATGAAGGACATCGAGAGCTCCTGGATCATCTCAGCCCTGGGTGCAAGCTGTAGCTTTGCATTCAGCTTCATCGCCATCGGGTAAGTGCCGGGCCAGCTGGGGTTGCGGTCATGAGACACCGGAGGAGTGAGCACCGCCGCGCACGTGCCGCTCATGATATCAACATGTTGCAGTCGGCGATGAGCACAGGATGCAACCCGGCATGCTGTGCTCACCGGTGTGCACATGCCCTGAAGTCCAGGCGCCCTGCCACTCATCCCTGCAGGCTCTGCATTGCTCGGAGTGAGTGTATGACCTGTCAGCCGGCCTCTGAGTGGAAGGGGTGGTCGGTGGCCGTTGTTACGTTTTCAGGACGACTGCCCCGCCTGCATTGTGAGCAGCCTTGGGCTGCATGAAATGGTTGGCTGTCCTTGCAACCTTGCAGTGGTGGGCGGCAGCGTATATGGCACTGTTGAGGGCAACCCATACGGCGGCACCGCAGACAAAGTGTTCGAGGTGAGGCGGTGTGCATATTGCAGGCGCAGCGGTGCCCTTCAAGCAGCTGTTTCTGGGTGCCTGCTATGCTTGCACTGGATGGCAAGCAACACACAGTCGCCATTCACCTGCTTGCAGGTTATGAACGCCCTGGGAACAGCCGGCTTTGCGTGAGTTGGCAGCTGGGAGCATCCCCCGCTGGTGCTGTGTGCTGCCATGCCGTCTGCCGGCAAACTTACGGGCAGCCCTAGGGTGGTAGGGGGGCCCTGACTTTTCGCCTGGTGTTATCCCATCCCACCCTGCAGGTACGGCATTTCGTACGTCCAGCTGGAAGTGAACGATACCGTGCCGCCCCCCTCTGAAGGCATCATGCGCAAGGCATGCCACTACGCCATGGCAGCAGCCCTGGCACTGTACACGACCACCGCCGTCGTCGGCTGTGAGTGTTGCTGTGCGGCAAGCACGCGCCTGAGTCGGCAGGCAGCAAGCAGGCCTCTCCCTGCCGCTGCTGCCGCCAGCAGACACTGTCTGAGGTGCAGCAGCAAGTATCGGCCATCTGCATCCCTGCCCCAGCAAGCAGGCCTCTCCCTGCCGCTGCTGCCGCCAGCAGACACTGTCTGAGGTGCAGCAGCAAGTATCGCCCACCTGCCTCCCTGCCCCAGCAAGCCCCTGCCGCCTCTGCTGCTGTGCTCTGCCATCCACCGCTGCGCTCACCCGCATGGGACCCCTGCAGACATGGCCTTCGGCAACCAGACGCCCTCCCTGCTGTTGACCGCCTTTTCTTCGCCCCGCTGGCTGATCGTTGTGACCAACGTCATCGTGCTCTTCGACATGACCTCCTCGTATAAGTGAGAGCACGCTGCAGTTGGGGCTGTGGTATGAAAGAGGTTGAACCACCGTGCTGCCTCACCAATGGCGTGCACCCCGGGAGCACCTTGCAGTTGCACATCTGCCATCATGTGTTTGCCGCCGCGCTGCCAAACCTTGCAGCATTTTCTCTCAGACGGTGTTCCTTACGATCGAGGAGTGGGCTTCCCACAAGCTGGGCCTGCTGCACCCGGCAGAAGCGGCGGCGCTGCAAGCCGCAGATGAGGCCTGGACTGGTGAGATGGGGCCAGCTGTGGGAGTGGTGCCCGCTATAAACTGCGCCCGAGCAACTGATGAGACTGGGCGGGGGAATGCAGCCAGTCCTGCTTCACCTCAACCCCTGCCCTTGCTGTGCCTTACATTTGCATGTGCCATCCAATCGCACCCCTGTAGCGGAAGACATGGAGGGCTCAGTCAAGGGGCCCAAGCCAGAGCGCATGCCATCCGCCAAACCCGCCGCCGCCGCTGGCGCCGCCCTGCCGGGCGCGGTCCTGCGCACCCGCACCTTGCAGCGCAGCGCCACCGGGGAGCGGGTGGTGCGGCGCATGCGCACCCCACATCCCCGGAGTGGGGCGTTCCTGCCGCGTGGGGAAGACACAGACATTCCCGAGGACCAGAATCTGGAGCCTCTCAAGGTGGGTGGCAGAGGCGCATGGTATGCTGCTCTGCTGAAATGCTGAAGAGTGTGGGTATGCGTCAAACAACGGTTATTGGTTCAGCCTGGCCAGATCACCAAGCAATGCCGCTGCCCAATCCTGCTGTGCAGGGCAAGGTGCTGACCACTGTGACCAGCCGCGCCCACCGCACAGTGCACTGTGAGTGGGGCTGTCCTGCTGAGGGGTTGGATGGGGAACCGCCATGCTGGCCACAACTCGAGAGTGCATGATCATGCGGCACTTCCACTGGGCTGGTGGTCAGGCACCTAGGTTTGCACCTTGCAGCCACCACCCTGCGCTGTGCTGTGCTACACTGTGCAGGCATTGCCGGCCCGCTGCGCATGACCTCCATGCTGCGTGATGCCAAGGTGCTGCGCCCCGAGCTGCCGCGCATCAAGGTCTGGTCGGCACGCAGCGCAAGCTTCATGATTCGGGCCGCTTACGTGGGCGTGGTCACCCTGGTGGCAGTGTGAGCAGGGGTTGTGGAGGGCAGGTTGATTGTGGACTGGGATTGAGGCGTTTCGGATGAGCTGTTGCAACAAGCAGGCTGCCCATACCACGCACCGCGGCCTGTAACGGCCAGACCAGTCGCGCTCACATTGCCTGCCCTTGTACCATGCAGGTTCTGCCCCTTCTTCGGCTCCGTTGCCGGCCTGGTGGGCGCTGTGGCCTACTGGCCGCTCCAGGTGAGCGCAGCAGGGCAGTGCGCTGTGCCCGCATGCTCTGCTTAGCATACATACGCTGTGCGCTTCAATGCCACATGCCAGGACAGCCACCCTGGCACTGCGGAGTTGTGCCGGTTTGGTTGCCAGTAGGTGCCATCACTCAGTTCCCCACTCCTCCGACCCTCTGCCCCGACAGATCCTGTTCCCATCCCTCATGTACGTCTCTGCCTACCGCGACCAGCTGCCCGCCTGGAAGCAGCGGGGCCTGGTGGCTGTCAACATCGTCATGGCAGTCATTTCTGTGTGCGCGGTGGTCGGCTCCTTCCGAGGCATGATCACTGGCTGGGAGGACTTCTCTCTGGCATGAGGCGACCACACCGTCTTTGCTGCACTTATGCGCTGCAGCTCTGTGTCCCCTTTGCCCACCCCTTGCATGCTAAACCCAACTCTTCTGCGTCTGCTCTCTGGTTCACTGGGTACTGCAAGACAATTTGCACTAGTGCTGTGCCCCCCTTCACTGCTCCTTTGCATTACACGCAAGCGCCCCGCATTCTGGTTGAAGTCACCTCTTCAAAAAGCAGTTTGAATCGTTTGCATCATTGCACAGGCACCGCGCCGTGTAACAAGGGCGGCGGCAGCGCCAGCCTCACCGCATACCCTGCTCGCTGCACCAGCTTGACGTGGTGCCTCATGGCCCCGCTGAGCAGCGGCAGCAGCGCTTTGGTGGCATCACCACCGGCTGGCACCTGCTGTGCGCTGCGCAGCACCTCTTCCCAGCTGGCTGCCGCATCGCAGGCGCAGACGTAGAAGACCGTCATACCGCCGCCCCCTGGCTGCTCCACAACCTCGTCCACTGCTAGCCCCTGCGGTGTGGCTGCCTGTTGCGGCTGCCACGGCCCCTTGCTGCTGCCGCTTCCACTGCCACGCCTGCCGCTGGTGCCTTGCTGCTGCACCTCAGCTGCGATCTGCTGCAGATGGCGCCACCGCCGGGCATGCATGGGGTGCTGCCACGCCAGTTGCACGGCTGGCAAGGGGCCATTCCAGCCCTGCTGCTGCTGCTGCCCTGCCCCTGCTGGCTGCTGCGCCGGCTGCAAACGGTTCAGTGCCGCCATCAGCAGCTGCATGCCCCGTGGCTGCACCACTGAAGCGTCAGCACTGGCGGCAAACAGGCGGTGGTTGCGCCACAGCTGCGCGGCTCGCTCTTCACTCGTGCTGCCTCCGGTGCCGCTCAGCAGCCGCTGGGCAGCGGGGCCCCAGCCTTTGAGCTCCCCGGCCGCCGCCGCCTGCAGCACAGCTTCTAGGGTGCCATACCGGGCCAGCAGCTTGGCAGCTGCCTTGCCGCCCACGCCCGAGCCGCCGATGCTGGCCTCGCGCTTGCCTGCATGAGGAGGGGGGACGTGGGAGGGCAGCGACGTCACGTCGCATGCTTTGCAGCCGCCGGGCCCAATCACAACAGGGATCGGCAGGTGCAGCACATGGACAAAGCAGGATCAGTACAGGCGTAGCAGTATGGCTGCAAGAGTTCCAAGGAAGCTAGCCAGCCATCCAGCGAAGCAGCACGCACCCACAAGCGCCAGCCAGTCGGGGTAGGCGGCAGGCGGGAAGCCAAAGCGCTGCTGGAAATCGGCAGCAGTGACGAGCTCCAAGCCCAGCGGGCAGGAGGGGCTGGGCTGGTTGTGCAGCTGCAGCCAAACTACCTACGGGGTGAGTGCGGGGGAGTGTTGGGTGGGCAGAATTGGTGGGCAACGGACGGCTCTGCTGCCCCAGCATGATGAGCAGCACATGCATGAGGGCAGCGGGGCAGCGAAACAGCAGCCAACCAGCAGCACTCCAGCACCTAGCCGCCCAGGCATATCAGCTGCCATCCTTTACCACGAGCTCACCTGGGTGGCCAGCAGCTGCTGCATGTCGCCGTCCCCTGATGCCACCACTGTTCGAGCAGCCGGGTGCCGCTGGGAAATGGCTGCCGCCGCAGCTGCTAGCCCATCATCTGCCTCCCAGCCGGCTGCGGCTTCCAGGCAGATGCCGCCCAGCTGCTCCACCTCACGTTTAAAAGGCCGCAAGGGGTCGCCCGCCGCCGGCCTGGCTGCCGCCGCTGTGCTACTGGTGGCTGCAGGGCTTGCGCCACCTCCCGCCGATTGCTGCCGCCGCCGCTTGCGGCGCTGCAGGTAGCCTTCTGCCAGCTGCTCCCGCTGCTGCTGGGGCGACCGCTTGACAGTGGGTGCGTCAAAGACAGCCACCATGAGCTGCGGCTGCGCTGCGGCAGCCAGGAAGCGCAGCCAGTCGGCAAACGAGCCGGCCACGCCCTCCCCCGGCCGGCGGCGGCCGGCGGCAGCGGCGCCCGCCCTGCTCAGCACGTTTTGCGCATCGATCAGCAGGACGTCTGATCGGCAGTCTGACGAAGCTGCGAGGCAGTGCAGCCGTGCGGCGCGCCGGGCCAAGCAGCGAGCAGGCAGAGCGCAAGCCGGCCCGCTCGGCCAGGCCGCCCTGGGCGGCGCCAGAGCAGCCGACATGTCGGGAATACTTTGTGGATGGGCGCGACACGACCAGCAGCTCAGCAAAAGGGCGACTGGAGCACGCTGGGGCTGCTGGCGGCGCGCTGCTGCGGCGGCGGCGAGAGCATGAAGCCCTGCCCAGCGGGGCTCGGTGTGTTGCAGCCGGCGATCACTTGCCAGATCTCCCACACCTTGGCCCACCTGGGCCATGACCGGAGCGCCCGCAAGTTTGGCCTCTCTGCTCCGCCGTCCGCACCGCCCTGCAGCAGGTGGGCAGGCTCCGCAAGCCACCTGCCTAACGTGCGCTGTGGCCAGCCGACCCTTCCAGCCAGGTGCAGCGGCGGCGCTGTCGACGGTGCCGCCTGCCCGTCCTCGCAACCTCGACCCCTCGCCCCACGATGCAGTTTTCACCGCGCAGCAGCCTCTCCATCCTCGACCATTGTGCCCTGGCGGACTGTACACCCCGGCAAGAGGCAGGCGCTGCATGGCGGGCTCTATGGCAGCGGCGGCAGGACGGCAGGCCTTCACGGGGCGAGGGCCACAAGAGCTAGCTGCGTGGCTGGCCAGCGGTGGCATTGATGTGGCCTCCTTCGGCCGCGGCAGCGCCAAGACGCTGGAGCAGCTGTGGTGAGGAGGCAGCGTGTGGCGCATGTTGCATGGTCTAGGTTGCAGGGTTTCGATTGGTTGCAACATTTGACTGCTTGTGTGGTCGCACCTTGCTGGCCATGTGGGCACCTTGAGCACTTGTTACCACATGATTTTGCACTCACCTCCAACTTCAGGGAGGAGGTGGAGGCTGGCGAGACGCAGCTGTTCCTGGATGCCGGCCGGCCGCTGCGGGAGGTGCGCCCAGCTGCCGGCTGAAATGCCGCCGCTGGTGCAGCTGCTCCTGTGTGCACTGCTCTGTCCGCTGCAGCTGCCATGCACTGCTTGCTGTTGCCAGCCGTTCAAGTCCTCAGACTCCATGCCTGCACTGCTTGACCCTGGAGCAGGTTTCTGTGCTCAACGTCCTGCTGAGGAACGGCCAGGGGCAGACTCTGTACGAAGAGGCGCAGGTGGGGCAAAGAGGCCAGCCCTTCTCCCGACACCTTGCTGCCACGCCTCCTCACTGTTTGGCTGCGGAACTACGCCCCACTCCGTGTGCAAGCCAAGTTCTGTGCGCTCCATGTCTGCAGCGGGGTCCGGCCTGCCTGCTGATGCTCTCGTGGGCCCTACCACACCACTTCCGTCACATCCCACGCACCCTGCCTCCTGCGCCTTGCAGGTGCTGCCCAACGGCAGCCGGCGGCCACGCGGCCTGCCGCTCAGCGAGAAGCTGCTGCCCGGGGAGCGGTGGCAGGAGGCGGTGGTGCGAGGAGTGGTGGAGGAGCTGGGCCCTGTGCTGCCCACAAACCCACAGGTGGGCGCTCGCAGCTGGGTGCCACAGGATGTGGTGTGGGGCGTGCAGCACCAGGCGTGCGCAGGCATGGGCCATGTCTTCCCAGTGAACAGCATGCCGCTGGCTTGACTGCTTCGCCGTCTGCTTGCTGCACACAGCGGTGTTTGCGTGCTGCGCAATGAACACCATCCAGCGCCCACTGTGCAGGTGGAGGTGGATGAGGCATCCATGCAGGAGAGTGTGGAGACCAAGGAGAGCCAGAGCTACCCCGGCCTGCTGTCCAAGGTAGCTACAATGGGGCTGCTGCTGCTGTCAGCTGGCCGTGCTCGTGTGCTGCTCAGCTGGGCCTGGTCACGTGCTCGCAGATGAGGCAGCGGTGGGGGAGGTACCGTAGCTGGTTTGCTGCCATCAGCTGCTCACCTGCTGCTTGCCTTTGCCCCTCCCTTCTGCATTCCACGCAGTACGTGTGCAAGCGGGTGTCGGCCCGGGTGCTCAGCGGCCTGCCGGATGGTGCCTTCACCACGGACGAGCAGCGGTCGGACGGCCTGCTGCAACACTGCTGGGTGTGGCGGTAGCAGCGGCCAGTCTCTTTCATTGCACCAGACCAAAGAACGCATGAATCTCCACAATGTGACCAGTTATGACATAGATCTATAATGTTTGTAATCTTAAAGCAAGCAGGCGAGCAGGATGCACAACAATGCTCTCGGAGTGCGCCTTCGAGCGGCGCCGGCCGTGGCGGCCGCCGCCCATGCTGGGCCAGCACAAATGGGAGCCTGCTGCATAACTGCAGCGCTTCAAACCTTCCTACAGAGCGATCATCGACAGTTGCAGCCGCCTCGGCCTGCTGAGCGAGCCCCAGGGCGCGGCGGTAATGGCCAAAATCGACAGGCTGCGGTCCCCAGGCTTTTCGCTACAAACACGACGAAGAGCGCGGCTATGCGCATATTTAGGAGCAGCGATCACTACGTTAGTGCTGCTGGCGGCTTTTGGGCGCACCGGCCAGGTGCGCACAGCTGCCGGCTGGCCGCGACGGTGCATTGCCTGCAACCGCATGTGACACCAATCGACGATGCGCGTCCCAGCACCAGCCGCCGTCATGTGCTGCGCCGCTGCCGCCCTTACCGCCGCCGCCGCTGCCCAGCACGTACAACCTCCCGTGTGTGCAGACAGAGTCGGCGGCGACGGCTCGGCCATCAATCCAACTGAAAGCAGCAGCAGTGGCCGCAGCTGGCGACCAGCAGCCAAGCCAAGCAGCAGATGCCAGCTCAGCGGCCAGCGACACAACCGCCGCCGCCGCCACGCAGCAGCAGCCCGAGCGCGGTGGTGCTGCCGCTGATACTGACAGAGGCAGCAGCAGTACAGGAGGCAGCAGCGACAGCAGCAACGGCAGCAGCAGCAGTGGTAGTAGCGGCGGTGGCAGCGGGCAGGCTGCGGGTACGGGCGTGTGGTTCGAAGTGGACCCGGGAGAGGTGCAGCCGCGGGCTAAGGCAGAGCTCCTGGACGAACCGGTGCCAGAGGTAGGGTGCAGGGCTGTGTGCAGATCAGCTTGATAAGCAGTGGCGCTGCTAGAGGCGGATGCACACAACTTGCCAGAGGTGTGGCATCCTGGGCGGCGCGGCCTTTGTGGTGCGGCAGTTTCAGCCATCAGGGGCTTGGCCATGCGCACACATCCCCCCACTGCTCCGTGCTGCTGCAGGACTGCCACATGGAAGCGCATGCAGACTACGACGGCCCCGCCCTCACGTGGGGCCTCACTTACAAGAAGGCCTCGGCCGCGCAGTGCTGCCAGGCGTGCAAGGAGGTGAGGGGCCGGTTGCGAGGGGATGGCAGGTGGTGGGTGGCGGCTCAACGTCAATTGTGGCCCGAGGTGCTGTGGATGGCTCAAGACTCAGTTGCTTTCTCTTCTGCGTTGCCTCTGTTGCAGTTCCAGCCGCAGCCTGATGGCCAGCGCTGCAACGTGTGGGTGAGCTGCGGTGGTTGTGCGGCTCGGATGTCGGGGTGTTGAGCTGTGCAAGGGCACCTCAAGGCTGTGCTGCCGTGATGTCTGCCGCCAAGTTGCTCAGCTCTTCAAATCTGTGCGCCGCAGGTGTACTGCGACAGCCGCACGGGCGAGTGCTGGTCGCCAGACATCTGTGAGTCGGCAGCGGTTCTTTTGGCATGTTGTGTTGCTGGTTTGTGGTGGCAACCCAGCTTGCATCGCCCTTGCAACTTGCATTGCCTACTCACCGTCAGCCCCTGCCACCCGGCGGCACCTGCAGGGAACCACACCACGGGGGAGTGCTGGCTCAAGTACCAGGCCGACTGGGACAATGTGGTGGACCGACAGCGCACCAACCTGGCGGTCAACCGGCGGGGGCGCTACCCCGACGAGTACAGGAACGAGCACAAGACGGCGCCGGGTGGGTGGTGTGGGTGGCTGGCTGGCCGGCTGGCTGGCTGGCTGGTGGGTGGGTGCGTCGGAGCAGCCAGCGGGGGTGACTTTTGACAGCAGCGCATGAGAGACAGATGGAAGGGCGGGCAAGCTGGAGACTGAGGCAGCCGCGCCATCCCCGTTTGCTTGCAGAGGAGGTGCAGTGGACAGCAGGCGTCATCCCGGCGGGTGGTTGACTGCGTTGCTGTGTGGTTCAGTATTGGCATTGCTTACAGGTTCATACACAATTCTCGAGTTCTTCACTTTGGTACAAAAGTGTAAATCTATCACTCAGGGAATCACTCAGGCTGGTTCACTAGAGAAGCAGTGGGCAGGGGAAGCTGAAGCATGGCCAACAGGAGAGTGAAGGTGTTTGTTTGAAGATGACGCTAAATGCAATTGGCAAGGAAGTACAGTGCGCAAGGGCTGTCTGCTACAGTGGGGGCATTTCTGTGTGTTCATTGGCTATGCATTCGTTGGGCTTCTCTCAGCCGCTCTCGGACTTCACACTCTCGCTCATTGAAAGAACTCGACAGTTTGGAAGGAGTGCACCATTGTGTAGACGGCGCCCACTGTGGCGCCGGCGGCCGCCAGCAGCATGATCAGGCCCACAGCTCGGATGGCTGCCAGCCGCAGCCCAGTGGGGCGGTACACCTGCACCGAGGGCAGTGCCGCGCAAGGTGAGCAAGCCCACTGTACATGTCCTGCCTGCGCTGCAGCGCTGGTGGGTGCACAGCTGGGCACCATGCACGCTCTGGCCGCCACGCCCTCACCTTGATCCAACAGAGGAAGGGGAATGCGATGGTGAGCGGATACCAGCCCACAGAGCCCACCAGGCCGATGACTGTGTGTACAGGGGACGGATGGCAGGGGCATTCCGGCTGGGTAACACGTCGACAAGCTACAGTGCCGGCTTGCTCAGTAACGAGGCTGCACCCACCCAGCCACAGACACAGGCGCTCCCTGCCTCCGCTGGAACAGTGGCCCAGAAGGACAGCAAGCAGCCCCGGAGCACACCTGACATGACAAAGGGGGCCACCACAGCCAGCAGCGTGATCGCCAGCACGTACAGCGTGCGGACCGCCAGGCGCTGCAAGGCAGGGTGGTGGTGAGCAGTACGCACGGGTGGTTGAGTGCTCAAAGCACTAGCTAGCAGCGCTGCCACATGGCGGGGAGCCGTTGCATGCATCCCTTCATCCTGCCAGCCGGTCCTGCCACATGCCATCCACAGCTCCCCAGCGCGCCTGTGGCAGTGGCAGCAGGTAGCCGGTGTCGTTGAGAGGCACGTGCTCGTTGGTCAGCCCCGGTGCATTGTGGTACATGCCAGTGCGGCTCTGGTCCAGCACTGCTGCCAGGGTGCTGCAGCAGGGTCGGCGGGCAGGGTCGGGCTGCAGTTTGCACACTGATCTTCTAAAATGCTTCTACCAAGCACAGTCACTGCATGCAAACAGGGAGTTTGCCATGGCCCAGGGCGGGGGAAACGCCGGGCAGACTCCGGCGCACCTTGCTGCAGCGTGGGCTCCCCGGGGCGTCTTGGGCGTCTTGGGGGCAGGTGCCGCCTCAGCCAGGAGCTCCACTGAGAGCGTGCGCCGCATGAAGCTCTTTTGGTGCGCCCAGCCTGCAGGGAGGGAGGGGGCGGCAACTTGAGCGCGCAGGCGGCAGGCACAGGCGGGCAGGCACACGAGGAGCTGAGAAGGGACATGAACACCCAACCACCCCCACCCCCACCGCCCCGCACCTTCACCAGGCAGCATGTCTGGCACCGGGGAGGAGTTCAAAACGAGCTGCCCTGTGGGAAGGCAGCGCACGCAGAGGCGGCAGGGTCCCAACGGGCTTTCGGGCAGTGGCAGTGCACCCGCTTCCATCTGCCCCTCCTCTGACGCCACTGGGGGTGCCAGCCTGGCAATGGATGGCTTGGGCGTCATGCTGCCGGCACTGCTTCCCTTGCCGCGGCTGCTGTCAGGAGCAGCGGGCGCGGCCATGGGGCGCGCGTGCTGTAGCTGGCGGCGGATGCGCCAGGCCTGTGCGGCACAGGGCAGCGAGGGCCTCACGGGTTAGTACTAACCTCGGAGCATTGGCTGGAAGGGGACTTCCTGGAGGCATGGGGCGCACAGTACCTGCCTGCGTGCACCCTTGCAAGCGGCCCCGCACCTATCTCACCTTGATTTTGCTCTCCAGCAGGTCAAACACCGGCTGGGCGAAAATCTGCCACGTGGTCATCCTGCATATCGTGCGCACCACAGATGGCATCAACAACTCGTCTCAAAGGCATGTGTTGGCGTGTGGCATGTGGCGAGCACGGCTGGCACACCACAGCTGGCATCGGAGCCTGAAAGGCACACGCACTGCGGCTTCCACTGCATGGGCAATGGCCTTCCCACTGCACTCACATGGAAACAACGATGGCAAAGTGGGCGAGCAGCACCGCCCATTGAGGCGCGTCTGCAGGGGCCAGGGGGCAGGCGGGTCCAGGGGTGCAGCGGCAGTGAGTGTCCCAGAAGATGGCCAACTTGAAGGCGCCGGTGCACCAGCCACAGCGATGCATGCTCATTCCAGCACCAGCCGTGCGCGCACCTGTGAAGCCGCTGAGGATGAGGGAAGGGGTTGCGTCGCCCAGGCTGGCGTACCCTGCGCAAGGAGCGGCAGCATGTGGCTGTGTGTGAGTGTTGCCATGGTGATGCATCCGACACGTTGGCGCAGGGGCTAGCAGCAGCCAGGGCTTGCAGCGGATCGCGGGGGCACGATGCCCCTGCGTTGCCACGGCGTCGCGCGCCCACCTGTACACGCCACGCCGAGGTAGAAAGAGCCCGCCACTGTGAGGGAGACATTGATGGCGCGCTTCATCTGGACCACTGCCGATGGCGGCTGACGCATCGTGTCTGTAATTTCTATCAGCACGTTGGATACGGAGTCTGGCGGAAGGCACAGGAACGTGTGGGCAGCAAGTCAAGGGCAGAGGGTGAGAGTCGAGGCTGAAGCAGCGGAGATGGCATGCAAGGCAGCAGGCGCTGTACACTGCTGCAGCCGGCGAGCTCGCGCAAGCGGGCACTCACATGCGAAACCGATGGACCCGAGGGCGTTGAGGCAGTTGAAGGCCTTTTCTGTGGTGGTCAGGCCCGATACGCCCCGCACGCTGCCCTTGCGCGCGCCGGCTGCGGTGTGCAAGGGGGTGCATGGTCATCAGCCGCATGAGGTTACGGGTGGCAGTGGCGGGTTGGGGAGGGTGGTGGCATCTGGTTCAAGGGCCATGCTGTGCACCGCACACCACCCACTCAATGCCCTCCCAGCCAGGGGCACGTACCATACACGGCTCCGAGGACGAGAGCGACTGTGCAGTAGGTGAGGGACATGGCAGACCCTGCAGGGACGCGGCAGAGCACGCACACAGGGGGTCTACATGTGTTGCCGGCAGCTGAGCAGGGCAGTGGGGATGTGGTGCATGGCAACCCTGGCCCGGCGAACAGGTCTCCACCCACCCCCACCCCACTCCCCACCCACAGCCGCACTCACCCAGCAGGCTGACCCACCAAACGTCCTCCAGATTAGGCAGCTGTTGGGAAGCAGGAAAGGCATGAACGGCCAGGGAGCTCAGCCACAGCCGCTCTTCACGACAGCACACCTTCCCGGCTGCCATGGCCGGCGCTGCTAGCTGGCGGCATCACATCCCGTCCCCCTTGCCACCCACCTGCGATAGCACCAGCTCTACAATGCCGAACAGCATCGCCATCTGATACTGCTTGTAGAAGCTGCTGCCCAGCGTGGTGGCTATGTACTTCATGCTCTCGGCGCCAATGATGCTGCGGAGTGTGAGACGTGCAGGGTTGCGTCGGGATGCCGCTTGATGCGCTGGGCGCAGCAGGCAAGGGCTTGCACGCGGCCATGCAGCGCTCAGCTTCGTCATAGCGCCACCCGCGCACTCACCAGTACGCCACGCACAGGAGCACCAGGTTTACGGTCTGAAAGATGCCTGTCCAGAGCGCACCACGCCGCCCAAGGATGTGCCGCACTGCAGAGCGGGCGGAGCGGAGCACAGGCGTGCCACAGAGTGTTACAGAGTGCTTTGCCGGCGGCACGCGTGAGGGCGGAGCAGCAGCACAGCCACGAGCTAGTGGAGCAGTGCATGCAAGCTCAATTGGTGCCCGCGTGCTGCTGCGCCCCACAAGCCTGCCGGCCCTCGAGCCTCGGGTGCATCCTAGGATGCTCCAGCTGGAGCTGCCCCTGCACGCTGCCATCCATCCCCACCCACCCCCCATGCTTGCCCTGCCTCTGCGCACCGGCGTGGTGGTACCGTGCGTGCTCCAGCCCATCCACACAGTACAGCTCAGCCAGCATGATGGAGGCGCGCCGTGTGACCAGGTAGAACAGGACCAGCAGCAGCGGCCCCGCCACCCAGCCCAGCTGCGCCACCGCCCACCTGCAGCAGCGGGAGGGGTGGGGATGAGCCATGTGTACTCATAGCGGGACCGGGAGGCTGCTGCCGATCCCGGCATGTTGTAGCAAGTCCACGCCCACGGTGCAGCAGCGCCCGCTGCAAGCGCTTCTAGGGCTGCGTGCCCGCCCCTGCCCACAGCACAGCTTGCACGGCAGCCTCCCAGGCTGGCAACCAGCGCTCACGGTAGGGAAAGGACGCCCGCCCCCACAATTGCATTTGTGGCGTGCAAAGAGCCTGTGAACCAACTGCCTGCGGCGGACGGTCGTCAGGGGGGCGTGCGTGAGCAATCGTGACCAGGTACAACAGGACCGGCAGCAGCGGCGGCGGCCGCCAGAGCGGCGAGGGGCAAACTTTCTGGCAAGGGGCGCGGCACTGCTGCTCTGGCCCTCACCAGTTTTGCTGTTGGGCCTGCACTCTGCAGGCTCGGCGCCCACGAAGTTCGGCATCGTTTGCCGGCCAGCAACTTGTGACCGCGCCTCAACTCGTTGACGGAGCGCGCGCTGTTGTATCGATCGATCGCCGGAAGGATATTTAGGACTTGTGTGAATGAGGCGGGCCGCGTCAACTCAGCCTAAACCCCGGCATGAGCTACCCGCCGCGCCGCAACCGCTGCTGGTCAAGGAGCTGGCGCGGCTTGTGACCCTGCGGCTGCCTCCGAGCCTGGCACCGGCACTGGAGCTGGCACTAGTGTGAAGGCACTGTGAGGGGCGAGCTCTGCTGCCCTCCTGGCGGCCCTGGCGCTCCATTGGGACAGTCGAAGCACAGCGGCACCCGCCGCCGCCGCCGCCGCCGCCACCGCAAGCAGCAGCAGCAGCAGCAGCAGCAGCGCCCAGCGATCTCGCCAGCGCGGGGCCGGCCCAGCCCGCACGTCCCATGCTGACGTAGGACGGCGGGGTGGGGGGCATTGGGGCACATGCACGCTCATGGAGGGAGCAGGAGGCATGGTCAACAGCGCTGTGCGTGCTGCCAGGTGGCCAGCTGGTCCTTGAGCGGCGGCCGCTCATGGCCCCCTCGCCGCAGCGCTGCAGGGACTCCAAAGGCAGCAGGGGGGGCTCGAGGCAGCTGGGAGGCTTGGTGTGGGGCGCCAGCAGCACGCCGTGACGGCGTGCTTCGAGGGCAGCTGTACAGCTGCCCGGCATGCCGGAGGCGCCGGCAGCTCGGGGTTGGGCGGCGCAGCACCCGCCGCGCATGCCGACCGCCGCCTCCTGTTGACATGACCTTGCAGTGTTAGTCCTTGAGAGGTGTTGTTTCCCAGGAGCCCTCCCCCGTGTAAGGCAGCGAGGGGTTGGGCCGCTGCAAACAGCGCTGCAAAGAGCCGGGGGCGGCGGCAGGGAGGCGGCGGTGGGCGGGTGGGCGCCTGGGCGGCGCTGCTTGCATGTAGCAGTGCGGCTGCCTTGAGCAACCAGTCTGAGGGTGCGAAAGCCCCGCTGGAGAGCCTGGGCGCCTGCATGAGGCCTGGTGTGAGCGCAAACCCCAGGGGCCCCGACTGGCTTCCCTGCCTTTCTCTCCTCTGATCGGCCACGCGCTTCGGGTAGCGCAGCTTGCAAGGCACCAGTGGGCGCGGGCGGGTCGTGCCGCTCACCTGCGGCCGGTCGCAGCGGGCAGCATCGTCCCAGGGCCGCAGCACCGTCTCATTGTTGCAGAGGGAGCGTTGCAAGTGCTGCCGACGGCAGCGCCAGGCGCGGCGGCGGCGGCGGCGGCGCAGCTGGCGTCAGCGGTGGCAGCAGCTGGGGACGGAGCATTCGAGCTATCCCCCAGCTGCTGCACCCCTGGGGCAGGCAGCAGGATTGTTGCGGCAGCATGGGCACGCAGCCAGCCGCCTGGCAGGTGGCAGGAGGCATCATGGGGTGCGGTGGGACCGTGCCGGGCAGCCGGCTTGGGCAAGCAGCAGGCGTCGGATGGCGGCCCTGATGGCGGTGGGGGCAGGGCCTGGCCCAGCGGTTGTGCACCGGGAGGGTTTGCAGTGGGTGGGCGGCGCAGGGCGTGGCAGGAGGGTGCAGGGTGGCTGGCCCCAGGCCCTCCCTGGGGGGTGTCTGGGGGCTGCAAAAAAGGCAATAAAGTATCGAGGGGACAACCGAGAATTGAGCGAGGCGGGCAGGGTTGGCGGGTGGGCCGGCGGCGGCATGGCAGCCCCAGCAGGGCAGGAGGGTGCAGGGCTGGCCCCAGGCCCTCTGGGGGGTGTCTGGGGGCTGCAAAAAGGCAATAAATATCGAGGGGACAACGGAGAATTGAACGAGCGGGAGGGTTGGCAGTG
>VIYQ01003082.1:0-11856 GCA_009928355.1 Chlorella sp. CH2018 | reverse complement strand
GGCCCGCCATGCTGAGCCTGCCCTCCTCCAACCCCCCGCCTCCCCATCGGCCCGCAGTGGTGTGCTGGGTGTGCGGCCTAGACCCATTGGGCGGCGCCTCCCTGTCGCTGGACACCGCCCGGGCGGCAGCCGTTGGCGGCGCGGCGGCGGCGCCGCTCGTTGCGCTCAAGTGGCTGCTGTGGAGCGAGCAGGCGCGGCGGCAGTGGGACTTTTTGGACGACATCCACCGGGTGCAGGTGGGTGGTTTGTTGGTTGTGGCGGGGTTGGTGAGTTGCTGCACATGGTGACATGATGCGCGTGCTGCTGCTGCTTACACTGCTGCTGCTGACCTGCTGATGCCTGCTGTGCCACGGCATGCCCTGAGCTACCCCGAGCTCGCTCGCGCTGGCGCATGCCCTCTGCCACTTAGCCATTGCTGTTGCCCCTTTCCCCCCTGGCAGGTGGAGGCCTTCAGGCCGCTCATGTGCAACCTGTCGTCTGCGCAGACGCTGCTGCTGCTGGCCACCGGTGGGTGGGGAAGGAGTATGGGGCTGCATGCCGATCGCTGGCATACTAGCTTGTTGACGAAATGCACCATCACAAGCGGCGGAAGCAAGCGCTGCCGCGCCAGTCTGCTGACGCCATGCTGGTGATGTGTGTGTGCAGCTCTGCCCCTGCTGTGCTCGCTGCGCACACATGGTGCTTGGCCTGCCCACCCTGGCCCCCGCTGTGTGCTGCACTCTGCTGCTCTCATCACACCTCCACCACTGCCCCCTGCCGCGCAGAGGTGGTGCCCAGCATGCTCATTCTGCTGCCCGCCACCACCGGCGGCATTGCCAAGGCTCTGGAGATGTACAGTGGCATGGCACAGGTCACGCTGCCCGACTTCCTGCCCAGCGTGCTGGCGCTGTGCATCACCGCGCTGATCGCGGGGGCGGGCAAGGTGCGGAGGCGAGGGTCGGGATGGGCGTGGGCTGGTGCGAGCAGCTGTCGGGATGGGCGTGGGCTGGTGCGAGCAGCTGGCTGGCTGGCAGTGCTGCGTGCTGCCTGTTGACTGCACGCAGCTGGGGCTGTTGCAAAGGGCTGACGCACTGCTGCCCCTTCTCCATATGGCCACGCGCCGCGCCGCAGGTGGCGGAGACGTCGGTGTCAATTGAGGAGTACGAGGTTGTGCAGGAGGCGCTGGAGAATGCAGGTCCGCGCACTTGGCTGCCTGTCGCACTGCCCCTGTGGTCCCCTTCACTGCAGCACGTAGGAGCCCCAAGCCACCTGGGTGGTCAGGTGGCGTGGAGGACACCCCTGTGCATGCTGGCTGACGTACTCCCGCCCCACTCTGCCCCTCCTATCCACCTGCCCCTGCTTCAGACCGCTTCTACCGCCTCACAGCAGTGGGCCTCGACTCCTCCCCAGCCGAAGCGGAGCGGGCAGCGGAAGCGTTCCGCTCGGTGGCGCTGCTGTGGATGGCTCGCAACCAGGTGTGTGTGGTGCCGACGGACTGCTGCCGTGCGTGGCTACAGCTGCTGGGTTAGGACTGGCGGCTGGTGGGTGCATAGGATGCCATGCACGTAGATGCCTGCTCCCGCTGGCCGCCTGCCCAACCGTGCGGTGCGTGTCCGCCACCATGCTTCTCCTGCACCTGCCCCCTGCCCAACATGCCAAGCTGCCGCGCCACCCCTTGCTCTGCCCGACAGGTGGCCACCCGGGCAGCGGGCCTCATCGGCGCAGCGGAGATCTTCTATCTGGGCGCCCTGTGGCAGCTGACGGGTGACCTGGCGGCGCCCATGGTGGCGGCCCTGGGGTGAGCCGCCACTGTCATTACTTGTCTGGCGGGGCCTTGAAACACTGGGGCCTTGGTTTGGTTGGCTGGCTCCCGCCGGTTTGCTTGGCTACTGGTCGCTGTTTTGCGGCCACATGCTGACCTGCTTGTCGAGTGCATGGCCGCAGCAGCAGGGGCAGCTTGCAAGTCGGCCAGCCGCCGTGCTCATCACTGGTGGCGTGCACGTGCTCACGCACCCGCCTGCTCCCCATCCCCTGGGTGTGCTGCAGGTCGGCGGCCGTGGATTTTGCCAACATCCGCCGCCTGTCTGTGCCGGCCAACAGCAGCAACAGTGCTTGAGCTGCGCACTCGGAGCCCGCCGCAAGACAGGCACTAATATAATAAGTAGTGCAATGAGAAGCAACATTGTTTTTGTCGGGCGCCAGGGTTTTGCAGCGCGCATTTGCCGCACTGGCCCCGCCCATATGAGCACCCCTTGTCCCCTCTTGCCCCTGCTGTTCCCTTGCCCCTGCTGCGCTCCGCTCTCCTGCGGTACACGTCCCCCCTTATTCTGCGGTGTTTATCACTTCTCCCCCTTTTTGTCACCTGCCCCTGCCCTAATGCAACGAGAGCCTGAGTATCCTGTCCATAGCACTTTTCCACCCAGTTTGCACATCTGCCTAAGGCGCATGCGCGCCGATTCGTGCCACGCTTGGCCGATTTTATCAACAGTGTTGTGTGCCGCGCCTGATGGTGCCAGGCCACAGTAATGGGCTGTCCTACCCTGTGAGAACGCTCCAATGAACCACAAAAGGGGGAAAGGAAAATTCAGCAAACAACAGGGCAAGCCAGCTGGTGCGCTGGCTGAGGAAGATGCAGCTTCACAATGGTTGGGACAGGTGCCGCTACATGAGCGGTGAGGTGCAAGGTGGCAAAGACAATCAGGGAGGAAGAGTTGACCAGGAGGAACATGGACAGGCCTAGAGCGATGCAGAGGGAACAGGCAGCATGTCACTCAGCAGCAGCTGCAGCGGCTGCTGCTCGCTCGGCAATGGCAGGCACAAGGTCGGTATGCTGCTGCAGGTGCGCAAGCAGGGCAGCTTGGGGGTCGCTGGTGTGTCTTGCGGCATTATACGCCCAGTAGGGCACTCCAACAACATGCCAGCCGTGGTGCCGCAGCAGGCGGTTGCGTGCCTGCGTGGGGCCGTCGGCCAGCGGCTGCCCATCTGGCCCAACTGCATTGCGGATGAAGTGCCAGGGGCCATCAGCCTCCACCGCAATGCGCAGCTGCGGCAGGGCAATGTCTGCCTGCAGCAGGGGCTCGCCTTGGCTGCTGTGCACGATGTGGCCTGCCTCCACTGCATGCCCACCTGCCAGCTGCTCCACAGCGGCGATCAGCTGGCTTTCAAACTGGGTTACTGCCCGCCCCTGCGGCTGCTGCTGCTTCCGCTGCCTGGCCAGCAGCTGAGCATGCCATGCCACTCGGCTGCGCTGCAGCAGCTCGGGTGGGCAGGGCACGCTGTCCCCATACCGCAGCTGCATGAGGAGGTGGGCCTGGGCCAACTGCTGGTAATTAACCTCCGCCAGCGAGGCGTCTTCGTGTGCAGCCACTGCCAACAGGCGCTGCCAGGTGGGCATGTCGCAGGCCTGCGAGCAGGAAGGGGCAGGCAACATGGCAAGCCCTCGCACTGTTGACTGCTGCCAGACCAGCAAGCGCAGCTGTGGCACATGATTCTGCGCTGGCACTTTGCAACAAAAGAGTGAAGGCGTAATTCAAGCAACAGTGGAGGGGCACCAGCCTGCCGAGCCAAAGCACCTGGCTCCTGGCTTTGGCATCCCACCAGTACCACAACGGACCGCCACTCAACTCCAGCATTGCCAGCGCCCACGCAACGTTTGCGGCCTCACGACCACTGCTCTGCTTGCCCTGTTGCTCTACAGCTGCCACACAGGCCTCGATCGTTGCCGCAGGTGGGACCAGGTGCAGTTGAGCACAGCCCATCTGAAGGCGAGGCAGGACGGCATGTGAGGGGGCTCAGTCAAAGGGCTGAGCACAAGGCTTGAACATTCAGTTGACTGCCTGCACACACTGCCCACACGCACTGCAAGGGGCACGGTCTCACCATGATTGCACTAGATTCAATGCAGGATGGACGTGCTGCATGCTGGTGAAAACCTGCAATGAGTGGCATGGAGGGCATGAATTAGTGTACTTTGCTCGAGCTTATGCAGATGCAGGCCAGCAACAAGCACGCACAGCCCGCATAAAGATTCAGTCTTTCAACAGTACGCAAACTGAATCGCACCACCTATTACCTGGCGGAACAGCTGCACTGAGTTCAGCACAACAAACACTCGACATGCCCACCTGCCAGCAGCGCCGCCCAGTGCTCTGGTGAAGGCATGTGCAGGAGGCGGCCGCAGGCGTTCACAATCTGCGATGCCGCTTGCTCGCCCAGCGGTGAGCGCACGGCCCGCTCCAGCAGGGCGTCTACCAGGGGGGCGCCAGGGTAGCAGCGGTGGAATGGGTTTTCCGCTGGTTTTGGTGTCGCGCCTGGCACCGTTTGCACGTCACACAGCTGGGCGCAGGCCAGCAGAATCTGGGTCACATCCACGTGGTTTTTGGGGCGCGGCCGCTGCTCCAGCGCTTGCTGCACAGCGCTGAACAGCCGCTGCATCTGCGCTGCCGACGGCTGCAGCGCCAGCAGTGCCGCCCCATACAGCGTGTTGCTGACATCTTGCAGCAAGGCAAGCTCGCCACGTGATGCCAGCCGCACTGCATGCTGCAGCAGGCGCTCCGACAGCGGCTGGCTGACCACCGCTGCCAGCTGCCCATCCGATTCCGCCAGCGTGCCCAGCGCCAGCAGCATGTTGCTCACATCCTGAGCACTGACGTTCAGTGGCTTGTGCTGCTGCAGGGCTGCCTGCCAGGCGTGCAACTGCTGCGGCTGTAGCAGCCCAGGGAAGGCAGCTGCACAGCGGATGAATGCAGCGAGCGTGACAATGTCGCAGGTGTTGCACAGGCTGACAGCCAGCTGCACCACTGCCCGCCGGTCGGCTGCGCTGCCGCCCTCGCATGCCGCCTTCTTCTTCATGGTATCCAGCGCTTTGGACAGCACAAACATGTGCACGCCCTGCTGCCCCGCTGCCACATCCGCCTGAAGCACCACTTGCAGCACTTTGGAGCAGCTGGCGCAGCTGTCCCGGGCATCCATCAGGGGCTTGAGATCCTGCCAAGACCTCTGTTGCTGGCTGGGCTTCTGCTGCTGGCCCCGAATGCTGCTGCTGCTGCGAACTCTAAGTCCACTGGGATGCCTACTGCTCGAACCGCTGCTGCTGCTGCTGTGCCTGCTGCCGCGGCCGCCGCCGCCGCCGCTGCTGCGCTTGGGGCGTCGGCCAGGGGAACTGTCGCGGCTGCCGCTTCCACCATCAGGTCCAGTCTGTAGGATACATACGAGAAGGTATGCTTAGCAGTGGTTGATTGGACTACAGCTGGCTTGAGAGCACGGAGCCGCACCTCCCACCCGCCGCCGTCGCCGGCTCGCCAGCGCAGCCGGCCGCAGTGCCCAGGCGGCGCGCCCCAACCTTGTCGCCCGCCAAAGGTCGGTCCGTTCCTGCAGCAACCACAGCAGACGGCCAGCCGGGTGGAGCAAGCAGGGCGGGGTGCTTGCACAGCGGCTCGCCCTGCTGCAGCACGCGCGGGCCTCACTCTGTCAGGATCGTCAATAACCCGCATCCTCGAGCTTGCATAGGCAGTAGGGCGGTCCGCGCGGCCAAGCTGGGCTGTGCCCGAGCGCAGGCCTGCTCCAGCCGCAGCCGGGGCTGCGCAGCCGATCGCATTGGGTGACGAGCGAGCGTGAAAGTGTTGGGGGCTGGAAATAGGTTCAGCAACGGGTATGAGGCAGCTGCAATGGCGTGCTGTGTGGCGGCCGAGCGGTCATTGCGCAGCCGCGTCTGGGGATGCTCACTGGAAGCCCCTGATCTGCCTACCGTTACAGAATCAGCACGACCGAGCAGGTCAGTTAACTTGGGCTAATCAGCGAGGGAAAGAAATGACAGCAGGAAAAACAACAGCACAGAGGAAAAGGGGAGCTCCGAAACGTGAGCTGAAATTCAATGGGCCGCAGAGGATCCAATTGTGTGTATCGCTCTCATGGGTGCAGCAGGCAGCAGGCGTGCTTTGCTGCTGCTGCCATCACACAGGCGGCAGGGCAGGCTCCAGGCTTGCCCCTCCGGCCCTTCCTAGGCCGCTCACTCCTGCTGCGGCTGCTGCTCCTCCGCAGCAGGCGCAGCGGGGGCGGCAGCCACAGCGGCGTGCTTGTCCAGGCTGCCGCTGCTGTGCACCCGGGGCACAAAGGCGGTTGCCTCTGCACTCAGGCGCGTGTGCAGGCCGCCGCCGCTCTTCAAGCTCTCCAGGCCCTGCTCCACCACCGTTGCATCAGCCAGCGTCATAGCTGCCAGGGCTGAGAACGGGGTGCCGCCCTGCCAGCTGGGCGAGCCAGCATCTGCTGCCACATCGTGGGATGAACCCAGGGAGGATGGCGCGCCGCCCACGCCGCCGCCCGCTGCCGCCGCCGCCGCTGCTGCAGTGGGCGACACGAGGCGGCCGGCAGGGGAGATGCCTCGAGAGGGCGGCCCGCTGCCACCAGTGACACGCACTGGCACAGCCACCGCTGCGCTGGCCAGCGCCGGGTGTGGGCCGTGGTGCATCAAGTGCACGCCGCTGTGGTGCCGGGCGGGCGGCGGGTGCGCCGCAGCCGCAGCCACCTCAACAGGATCAGCAGCGGGGGCCGCAGCAGGTGCTGCGGCTGGTGCTGCCGCCGCAGGCGCAGCCGCTGCGGGCGCGGCCGCCGCAGGCTCAGCGGCAGGAGCGCCCTCGGCGGCGGCAGCCGCGTCGGCCACAGCCGCCTCGTCAGCCTCGGGTTCCGGCTCTGGCTTGGGCTCAAGGCCGGGCAGGGGTGGCATGACGGCATTGGGGCGCGGCAGCGCAAAGCCGCGCGTGCCGTCTGCAGGCAGGGCAGGGAGGTGGGCAGCAGTTGAGCAGGGTGGCAGAGCATGGCGAGCATAGCGGCAGCAGCACCAGGGGCAGGATCGCATGCGCAGTCAAGCAGCTGTCTCCCCTTCCTGATCAACCAACATCTCCTTCCATCAATGCAGCCGCAGCCGCCCAGCTCCTCGCCAGCCCTCCAGCCACCCCCAGCCGCGCACCTGGCCCCTTTGCAATCTTGGGCTGCTTGTAGGTGCCGCTGGCCAGGTTGCCGCTGTACTTGTTCTTGTTGGGGTTGACGGCGGGTACGGGGGCGGGGCGCGGCGCCGGCTCTGCAGGCCAGAGGGGCGGCAGGGGTGGGCCGTGAGCAACAGTTGAGTGCCAAGCAGCAGCAAAGGGGCCCAAGCCAGGCAGCTGCGGGCTTCCTTGAACCATGGGCTCTGCATCTCTGGGTGATGAAGCAAACCTGTGCAAGGCAGGGGCCATCCTAGGGTTAACACTGCACAAGCCAGCAGCCTTCTGTGAGCGCTCACCAGGGGCCGGCGGCGGCTCGGGGGCCTCCTTTGTGCGCCGCACGCGCTGCCCGTTCAGCTCCCCGCTCTTCAGGTTGGTGTGCAGCACAAAGGCCACCTCATCGCCCTGCTTCAGGATGTACTGGCCAGCCACCTGCAGGCGCAGGAGGGTGGGAATGGAGGGGAGGGGTAAGGGGGCTGGTTTGAGGCGGGTGCTGAGGGTGTGAGAGATGAACCAGGACAGTGAGGTTGGGAGCATGCGGCTTGGCCCGCATGCGGGCAGTTTGCACTACAAGCAAACCGGAGGGCTGGGCCGACCTTCCTGACACAAACTCCCAGCACCCACCTCCTTGAAGTGGAAGAAGATGCGGGTGCGCTTTGCTGGCGGCCCAGCAGGCGCAGCAGGCGCGGCGGGCGCAGCAGGTGCCGCCTCCCCGGCACCCTCGCCGCTGGCCTCGGCCGCCGGCGCGCCCTCCGCCGCTGCCGCCTCCTTGGCCGCCCCGCTGCCCTGCTGGGCCAATCCAGGAGCAGCCTCGCCATTGGCTGCCGCCTCTCCGGCCGCGCCCTCGCCGGGGACGGTGCTGGCCACTGGAGTGGGCACCGACGGCAGCAGCTGGTCCTCGCCATACAGGATGAACCCAAACTGGCGCTCCTTGTTCACCTGCAGGGGTGCAGGCGGGGCGGGCAAAACTCAAAGGGACGCTCAGCTGGGCTGCTGTGCTGCGGAGGCTAGGGCACAAGCTGCACTGCGGTGGGAGGCATGGCCCCAAGGATGCCTGTGCTGCAGACAGCACAACCACGGTTCAAATGCGCAAGCAGCACGACACATTTTGTTGCAAAAGAAGCGCACCTGCGCAACCACGCCCGCATAGCGAACCATGGCCACCTCCACTGCTCGCTTGCCGGCGTACTGGGCAGCGCCCGGAACAGTGGCCAGAGCGGCGGCCTTGGCGGCCTGCGAGGGTGAGAGGTTGGGAGATGGGATGGAGGTCAGGTGAGGGAGGGTGAGGGAGGTGGGAGGGTGTGCAACAGACTTGCAGGATGCAGAGGCAGCCAGCGGTGCCGCCAACCAGCGGTGCCGCCAGCCAGCAAGCCCTCAGCCCGCCACTTCCAGCACCCACAGCCAAGCACCTGCAGGTTGGTTGCGATGCGGAACGTGACGTGGTCTCCCGGCCGCAGGCTGCCGCTGCCCTGCTGCACGTCCTGCTGCATGAAGGGCAGGCGTGCCGGGGCGGGGGCAAGGCCCGGTGGCAGGCCTGGCACATCGGGCTGGGTGATGCCTGGTGGGGTGTACTCCAGCAGGCCGCTGGTGGCGCCATACTGCAAGGGTGGAGGAGTGGGCAGGAGCCGTCAACGCTTGCTGACAAAACGCGCAGCTGCAAACAGCAGTGCAACGCACCCTGGAGACCGACACGCGGCCCGGCTGCCAGCCCAGGCCGCAAAGTGTGGTCCGGTGAGGGGACACCCAAGCGTCCACATCCCCAAACATGCAAGCTGGATGCAGAACAAATGGAGCGCGCATGAGATGGCTGAGGGGCGCACCTGCTTGCCCATGGTGGGCCGCTCTAGCACTACGCCGCGCACCAGCTCCTCGCCCACAACCTCAAACACCACCGAGCCGGGAGGGGCACGCCGGATCTGCAGGCAGGGGTGAGGTGAGCAGGGCGGGGTGGCGGTCAGCACAGGGTGCGGTGAGAACGGGGCGCAGGATGAAAGACAGCGGGGCGCAGCATGGCACTGCATGCATGCACTGCATGCACTGCTTCGTGTGTGATCCATCAGTGCCTCCACCCAGCAGCAGCACCAACAGCCATGCCTTCCAGGGAATGGGCTGTGGGACAACCCAGCTGCCGGACAAGCCGGCATGCGTGTGTCTGCCACAAGCCCCGCCCCCAGCCCCCAGCACGACCAGCCACCCGTGCTGAACAGCCCCGTGCCCCAGCCACCAGTACCCGAGCTGACCTGCACCGCCGACAGCTTGTTGGGGTCGTTGCGGTCGCGCCGGATTGTGTACTCCACGTCGTCGCCCACCTTGACGTCTTCGGGGCCCCAGCCCTCCAGCTGGGAGAAGTGGAAGAACATGTCGCCGGGGCGCTCCATCTGCGCACGGGGTGGATGCAGAGGGGCAGCACAGAGTGAGGTGGTGGTGGGGGTGGAGCGCGGACGGCAGGGTGCCAGACTGCTGTCCTGTGCGGAACCCCAAAACCTCTTGCTTACAACCCAACCAGCTTGCCTGCCGGATGAAGCCAAACTCCTTCTTCAGCAGCGCGACGCGCCCCAGCTGGCGGCCGCGCAGCGGGTCGCCCACACCCGGCACGATGCCCGCCTGCTCAGCCTGCTCTGCCGCGGCGGCCAGGGCCTCCAGGGAGGGGCTGTGCACAATGCCCTGCAGGCAGGAGAGGCGCGGCGAAAGGATGCTGTTGGGAAGCGCTCCCAAGCCGCCAGTGCAGTGCGCCTTTGTGGCGCGCATGCCAGCTAGGTGCCAAGGGGTGAACAGGCCTTGCATGCTCAGCTGAGATGATCTGCAGGCAGGCGGCTGCGCAGCATGTCGGCCCCACTATCCAGCAGTTGCACTACATCCGCAGCCTGCTAACCGGCACTGAGCCAGCGCGCACCTTGGACAGGAAGCGCACTTCGGCGGCGGCCTTACGGTGGCCCGCCCCCGCGCCGGGATACGCCTCCACAGCAAACTCCACCACATCACCCGGCTCCAGGCGGTGCGTGCCCTCTGCAGGGAGGGGGAGTGGGGGGCCAGCAGCTGTTTGCCACAGTCGTTTGGCTCCGAAGCGGGCAGAAGCATATTGGAGTGTGCCTAGCAGACCGTGCACAGGCACTGCTTCTGCGTGCACCGGCATCGACAAGCTGTCCAGTGCGGCCCGTGGCACACAGCACCAGGCACCAGTCCCCACAGGCTGCAGCAACCGCCTCGCTGGCCCGTCAGCCTTCCCTCCCTTCTCACCCGCCAGGCGCCAGTTGCCGTAGCGCGCCTGCGACTGGGCCCCATTCTCGTCAATGTACAGCAGCAGGCCATCGTCTTGCTGGTGCTGCCGCCCCGCGCGCGCCACCTGCAGCAAGAACTCAAGAGGCGGCGTGAGAGCAGGCAGCGCTGGGGACAATAACAACAGCAGCGGCACAGCCGCCGGCAGGCTGCCTCTGCAAGCTAGCAGTAAGGGCAAGCCAGCTGCCCAGTCAGTCAGCTCCATAACCAAACCAGGCAGCCACAACCCCCCACCTGTGCAACGGTGCCGCGGTAGCGCGCCATGGGTGCCGGCACAGCAGGCACAGCGGCCTCGCTGCCAACCGAGGGCGCTGGGGACGGGCCGGTGCTCGCCAGCGCAGCGCCGCTAGAGCGCCGGCTCACTCCCTCGCTCGGTGCCCCACCAGCTGCCGCACGCTCCGCCTGCGCAGCCGCAAAGGCGGCCTCGCGCGCGGGCAGGCGCCAGTCGCGCTGGGTGGCAGGAGAGGGCTGGCGGTTGTGGCCAAAGTGCTCGTACACGCCACGGCCAAAGTGGCCCTGCTGCCCCTCGAAGTGGCCCTGCCCACCTGGCACCATATGCGGCGAGCGGTGGGGACCCTGCGCCTGCAGGCGTGCCGCCGCAGGAACCCCCTCGACTGCCACAGGCGCCTCTCCCGCACCCGTCGCCGCCTCGCCGGCCGCCGCCACGCCGTCGCTGCTGCCAGTCCGGAAGAAGCCGCTGGCTTGCACTGAGGCAAAGCGGTCTGGAGTGGAGGAACGGCTGGCGGGGCCAGCAGAGCTCTGGCCGGGGGTGAAGGTGCCGCCGGCAGCGGGGGGGCCGCCAGCTGGCGGGGCCAGCGTGCGCACAGCGTACGCCACGTCCTTGCGGGTCGTCAGATCCTTAGCAATCACAAAGCTGCAGGAGGCAGGGTGTGTGGAGTGCAGGCAGTGAGTCGCTGCAAAAGCGCGGCCAGGCATCTCAACTGCAGCATGCACAGCGTGTGTCACCACACCTGCCGGCGTACCCTGCTGCCATGGCAACCCTGCTCCCAAATCAGGCACAGCATGCTCAGGGCTCAGCGTGGGCAGCATGCCCAGCAGCTTGCAGCGCACCTGACAGTAGAGCCGTAGGCCGCCTGGCCATCGGTGTCGTTCACGTGGAAAAAGTAGCGCCCCTCGTGGGTGCTGCACTTGATGAAGCCAAACTGCGGGCGGGCGAGGGCGGTTGCAGAGGTGTTGGGAATGGAGCACAACTGCAGGCGGGCAGCGGCTTTGACAGCAGCAGCAGCAGCGGCAGCGGCAGCAAGTGGTCGTGCATGCGAGCTCGTCGCGGCACCTGTCCAGTGATGTCCGCCAAATCGGTGCCAGCTGCCACACCTCGCAGCAGCTGCGCACCTGACCTGCATTCCACAGCTTGCAGCGGCGGTGACCACCAGCACAATAACCATAGTAGATACAGCATGCAGCGCAGCGCACCTTCTCTTGGCGGGAAACCACCAGGCCCTCGTGCCGCTCAGCCCCCTCTGGCACCTCGACGGTGTGCCGCCCGCGGCGGCCGCCGTCAATCGACCGCCGCCCGCCATCGGTGCTGCGGCGGCTGTTGCCGGCGTCCATGCTGCGCCGGCCGGAGCCGCGGGGCAGGGAGCCCAGCTGGGCGGGGGAGGGG
>VIYQ01003080.1:0-16200 GCA_009928355.1 Chlorella sp. CH2018 | reverse complement strand
AACCCACCCACCCGCATTGATCTCCATGGCCGCCAGGTTGTTGAGCTTGACTGTGATGGCTCCCCCCAGGGTGGCCAGGCCCTGCAGGATCTTGGACATGCGCGCCTTCTGCACCAGCTCTACCAGGTCCTTGATCTGTGGGGAGTGGGGGCGCGGGCAAAGGGGCATGCACACGCTGCAGTGACAGGTGATGCCATCATGTGCATCGCATCCCAGTGGCACAGCATGGCTGGCCGCAGAGCGGCCTGCCGCCCTCCAACCCGCTCGATAACTTGCCAGCTGGGGTCCACAAGCACAGCACCAGCGCTGCTGCACAGACCCGCCCTCCAGGTCTCTCACCCGCGCCAGCTCGTCGCCAAACACCTCCTGCGGCAGGTTGCCGTCAGTGCCCGAGGTGAACAGGAAGTGGGCCACCTGCAGAGGAGGGGGAGGGCAGGGTGGGGCTGGTGCCGCTCTGCTTCAATCCTGGGATGGTTGGTGACGGCAGGCTGTTCAACTGGCCAGTAGTTGGACAGGCAGCCACTGGTCATGGGGGCACACCGGCTCGAAGGTAGGGGGCACATGCTCTTCCCGTTTCGATGCCACCCCCAGCCCCCGCTCCCCAAGCAAGCCGGCACAGGCGCAGGTGCCCCACCTCAATGTAGTGGAAGGGCAGCGGCTGGAAGGCGGAGGCGTCCTGCCGCTCCAGCCCCAGCACCGCCTGCAACATCAGGGCGGCGAGTGCCGTGCATGGACAGTGAGCTGATGGGCACACGGCGAGTGTTGCTGCATGGCCAGCCAGAGTCCACCGCTTGCCAACCACCGCATGCCTGAGCGCACATCCCAGCCAGGCTCCCAGCTGCCCCAGCTGCCCCAGCTGCCCCCTCCCTTCCCCTCACATCCAGGTGCTCCACGTTCATCCAGGCCGGCGGCTTGATGGTGCAGCGCTTGCGCTTCCACAGCGTGTGCGCCAGCCACAGCGGCACCTGCGCCTCGCGGTTGGGCTGGAAGGGCCCAAACTCGCCCTGCACGGAGTGGGGAGTGGGGGGTGGGAGTCGTTTTTGCAGCGGGAGGCAGGAGCTGCAAAAACAATTGGTGAGGCAGTGCAAACATGAGCAGCAGCGGCGCTCACGCTGATGCATGTGGCCGTGGCATTCTCGGTGGGCAGTGAGAAGTTGGGCACGATTGTGATCAGCTCGTCCTTGGCGTTGAAGTACATCTGCAAGATGGATGGGGTGGGAGGGCGGCGCGGGGGCGGCAGGTGAAGCCATGCAAGGCTCTCCGCTCGCAAGCTCGCCGGCGGGCGGCAGGCGTCGACAGCCGCCGGCAGCCCGCACCTCCTCCGGCGTGATGCCGTGCTGCTGCTTGCAGTACGCCATGGCTGCTGCGTGCGCCTGCGGCCTGGCGGGGCCGCCTGACGCTGCTGCGCGGCCCGGTGTTTGTGTTCGAAGGGCTGGCGGCTGGCGGCTGGGGCGGAGCGGGGTGCAGCAGCCTGCGATCGCGAGGATACGCACGCCAGTGTGGGCGGGCAGGCGTCAGGCGGCCCGGCACATGGGCCGTGATGCAGCGAGCAGGGTTGTTTGCGGCGATGGGGCGGGCGGCACGCTCATGCACTAGTGCATTGCCTGCAGTGTTCGCCGAGCGGGTTGCAGAGCAGCAAAGAAGTTCAGCCAGCGCGCGGCGATGGCGAGTGCTGTTGGGCAGCCTCCCGCTGCCCTGAGCTGACAATTTGCATGAAGACTAGCGCGCGAAGACTGCGAGGCTGGCTCGCCGACCTCCGCTTCGCGCTCAGCGGCGCCCCTGTCGGGGAGCCTAGCGCAGCCAGGGCCCCCATGACCCTCAGAAGCGGCGCCATCGGCGCGGCCTCAGCGCAGCATCAGGGCGTGCACCGAACCGCCGCTGCTGTTGCCGCCGCTGCCGCCGCCCGCGCCAGCGGCAGCGCTGCCGCGTGCGCCCGGCCCCAGGCCGTGCCGCAGCAGCTGCGGGCCGCCTCCTTAGCACCTGCCGACCGCAAGCGGTCGCTACTGCAGCGAGCGGCAGCGACAGCAGCAGGCAGCACAGGCCCCAGCGGCACGGCGGCAGCAGCGGTGCCGCCTGGCCTGCCTCACGTGCTGCCCTTTCCGGCAGCAGGGCTGCCCAGCCCTCCTGCACTGGGCAGCAGCTTGCCAGCAGCGGCAGAGGCAGCAGCCACGCCAGCCCAGCCAAGCCAGCCTGCAGCAGAGGTGGAGCAAGCAGCAGCACCCATTGCGGCGGCCGCCGCCGCAGCCAGCGTGAGCGTGGAGGGCACGGTGCGGCGCATCACCTTCCGAGCCGACGACACTGGCTACACCGTGCTGCGCCTGCAGCTGGCCCCTGGCAGTCTGAGCAGCAGCAGCGACGGCTCAGCTAGCGAGGCGGAGGAGCAGATAGCGGCGGCGACGGCGTCGGCATCGGCAGCATGGCCAGCAGGCAGGGGCACGTGGGGGCGGCGGTTAAACCCCAAGGAGACTGTGCAGGGCAAGGGCAAGGGCAAGGACAAGCAAATCATCATTGTTGTGGGGAACCTGCCACAGATAGCGGTCGGACAGACACTGCGCCTGCGGGGCCGATGGGTGGAGCACCGCCAGTATGGCCTGCAGCTGCAGGTGCGTGCCTGCCGCTTGTCCGCTTGCTGCTTGCTGCTGCTGCTGCCGCTGCTGCCGCCGCCGCCGCCGCCGTGCCATCGTCTGCGTTCCGGCTGGGTGAAAGATGTTGCTTTGCCCAGCCTGAACGGCACTGAAACTCAAGTGTTGCTCTCCCCCTCTCCTGTCCGGCCAGGCCACCGACCTTGAGGAGCTGCCGGCCAGCAACAACGAGGAGCTGGCAGCATACCTGGGCGGGGGCGCCATCCCGGGAGTGGGCCCCGTCTATGCACGGGTGCGGGTGTAGCAGCCCTGTTGCCTTGCGTTGTGGGGGCCCTTGCAAGGGCCGCACAATGGCTGCTTGCATGCGGTCCTTGTTTTGACTTCCAGGTTGCGTGATTGCTCAAAGCCAGCCCTCCTGACTGTCCGTGGAGCCTCTTAACAAAATATTGCCTGTCCCCTTGCAGCGCATGGTTGAGACGTGGGGCACCAAGACTGAGTCCAAGCTGAACAGCAAGGATGCGGTCAGGTGGCTGACGCAGTGCAGCGGCATCACCGCCAAGAAGGCAGCGGCCATCAAAGAGGCGTGGGATGCAACCAAGGGTGGGTGCTTGGGGGTGGCAGCAGGGCAACGCAGCTACAGGAGGCGCATGGGTCGGGATGCAGCTGGCCGTTGGGCAAGGTGACCTCGCTGCACAACCGTGCGCTACACCTTTTCACCTGCGTCACTGACCCAACCCCTGCCTCCCCCCTCCAACTCCAGGCACCCGCGAGGGCGTCATGTTCCTGCGCGAGCAGTCGCTGCCGCTGCCGCTGGCGCAGCGTGTGGCGGAGCGGCACGGCCCTCAGACGGTGGCACGCATTCAGCAGGACCCATACGTCGCGCTGGCCGGCGTTGGCTTGCCCTTCAGGTGGGCAGACAGATTTGTGCTTTGTTGCGCTGAGAGCCGATGCGGTGAGCGGCTTACTGTGATGATGCAGCATGCACCAGGTTGGCTGCCGAGACACGTCAGCCGCCATGGCTCCTGGAATCCGGTGCAATCGCTGCAATCACAGAGCACCGTGCCCTCCTGCTGAACTGTTTGCCCACTTCCCGCCTCTGTGTGGCTCCCCGGCCTGCAGCAAGGTGGACCAGCTGGCAGCAAAGGTTGGTGCCGACCCGCACCTGGTCAGCCGCGCAGCCATGGCCATGCAGCAGGCCCTGGGCGCGGCGGCGGCAGATGAAGGGCACACCTACCTGCCCTGGCACCGGCTGGAGAAGGACTGCAGGCGCCTGCTGCGGGATGCCGGCATGCAGCATGGCAACCCCTGGCAGCACACCTCGGCGCTGCACCTCGTGGCGCAGCACATGCACTGCAGCGGGGCTCTGGTTGCTGAGCCGCCTCCCGCGGCAGCAGGGGCCAAGACACAGCCAGCAGCAGCAGCAGCAGCGGGGCCAGATGGGCAGGCAGTGGCGGCAGCGAGCGGTGAGCCGGCAGTGAGCAGTGAGCCGGCAGCGCAGGCAGCAGCAGCTGACGCGCATGGGGCAGCCACCGGGGCGCCGACTCCCGCCAGGGTGCACCCAACCTTTGAGGGCATTGCTGAGCTGCGGCGTTACCTCAGGGACCGGCTGAAAGGTGCGCTGGGCCGAGTGGTGCATCAGCCGGCGCGCACGTGCGGTGGGAGGGTGCCTGCACCTGCTTGTTTTGTTACGGAGTGATTGCCCTTCATGCCCTGGGCAGCTTCCCTGTATCCCACCTCCCTCACTCGCTGTTCCTTGGTGGAAACCGCTCTGCCCATCACCCACAGGCGTGCCGGCTGCCACGGTGGATGCGCTGCTGGACACGCACGGGGAGCAGGCGCCGGCAGTGCTGGACCAGGACCTGCCGCAGGCGGTGGAGGAGCTGCGGTGAGCAGAACAGCTGCTGTGGTGAAGGGTTTGTGATGCCACCTGCCGATTCACACAGCCCGAATGTCTGCTGCGGCCTGGGCGCTGAGCCTGCTGCCACCCAGCTCACCCGTTCCCGCCCTTGCTCACCCACCTCCCGCCCGCCCCTCGCAGCAAGTGCCCCCGGGTGGGCCCCAAGACTGCAGAGAAGATGAAGGTGGCCTGGGAGGCGGCGCATGGCAACCTCGCTCTGGCTGCCGCCACCGAGGCGGCGCGCAGCGCTGCCACCTCCCCGCTCGCCACCAGCCCAGGGCTGACCATGGGGCAGCTGCTGGACTCCCCGCCATCTGTGGACTTCCCGTGGGGCCCCGCCACGCGCTGCTACTCCACCCACCTGCACGCTGCCGAGGGCGTGGTGGCGCAGCGCAGCCTGCAGCGCGCAGCAGCCTATAAGCCGCCCAGCACCCGCCTGCTGAACAAGATCCGCAAGTGGCTGGCTGCCAACCAGTCGGCCACAGGTGGGGCATGGGGGCTGCTTCCGCGAGGAGAGCATGAGCGCCGGTGCCTGCCGCAGTTGGCCCTGTGTGCACGAGATACAGATACCGCACCATGGGCAGTCATGGGCACATGCCTCAGACGTGTGTGCCTGCCCCAACCACAATGCCACGCAGAGGTGAAGCTGAACGAGGGGCAGGAGCGGGCGATTGAGGTGGCCTCCGATGCTCCCCTCATGGTCCTCACCGGCGGCCCCGGCTGCGGCAAGACGACGGCGGTGCAGACCATTGTGAAGCTGTGGTGCGCACAGAAGAAGATGGTCCGCATCGCCGCGCCCACGGGTGAGGCAGAGGAGGGGCGATGTGCTGTGCTGTGCTGTGCTTGGGTGTGATGTGATGCATCTGTTGGGTGGGAGGCCAGATGCATGAGCTGATTGAGCGCTGTCTGTTCGACTGGCCAGCTCCCGCTCTCAGTCTACTCCCCAGCTTCCTGCGACAGCAGCCTCAAGCCACCTCACTTCCCATCACCCGTCCGCCTGTCCTGGCCCCCCGCAGGCCGCGCAGCGCAGCGCATGGGAGAGATCCAGGGCATCGAGCCGTGCACCATCCACCGTCTGCTGGGCTATCAGCCACGCCGCGCCAACGGCAGCGGGGAGCCAGGTGGGTGGGAGGGGGTGCGGCATTGTGCTGAGCACAGGTGGGCAGCCTGAGCAAACTGCTGCGAATGGCGCATGAGCATGCATATTAAGTGCGATGCTCTTTGTGCCCTTTCGCTACCTCACGTTCGCCCCCTGCTCCTCTGCCCTTCTACTCTGCCCTCAGGCATGGACATGGATGCAGCAGCAGAGGAGGCGCGGCTGGGCACGCAGGGCGCCTTCAACTACAACAGGTGGGTCTGCCTTGCCTTGCGTGGCCATGCGCTGGATCAGGATCACTTGCTGCTGTTGTAGGCAAACCTAGGATGCTGGGCTGTCGCATCTTCTGTGTCGGCTCACATGCTCACATGCGCACATGCCCTGCTCCTGCTGCTTGTCCCCAACCTACCCCCACCCCGTCCCACCATGCAGGACCAACCCGCTGCCCGCCGACGCGGTGCTGGTTGACGAGGCGTCCATGCTGTCGCTGCCGCTGGCTGCCGCCCTGATGGACGCGCTGAAGCCCAAGTGCCAGCTGGTGCTGGTGGGGGATGTGGACCAGCTGCCACCCGTTGGTAAGTGGAGCGGAGGGTTGAAGTGACAGCGCAGCCGGGCAGGCGGTTGCCGGAGCGCAGGGACGGGGGATGCACGCAAGTGGCCATCTGCCACCCGGCTGCTCTACAAACATCCGGCCTCAACCGCGTCCACCCCCTCGTCCGAACACCTCACACCCCCCCATCTTCATCCCCCGGTCGCCCCGCAGGCCCTGGTTCGGTGCTGCAAAGCCTGATTGCTTCGCAGCTGGTGCCTGTGGTCGACCTGCGGGAGATCTTCAGGCAGGCCGCACAGTCGGCCATCATCACCTCGGCACTGGCAGGTAAAGACGGTGTCATGGGAAGGGCCCTCCCACCTGCTGGCTAGCTCGCAGCTTGCTGCAATGGCCCTGCTGCTAGAAAGCTCTTGACACATGCCAACTGACACGCCCAACTCCAGTCCCACCCCACCCCTCACCCACCCCACCCCTCCCCACAGTCCGCCGCGGCGAGGTGCCGCTGCTGCAGCCTGTGGAGCCGAGCCCGGCAGCAGTGGACGCCGCCACATCAGATGCCCTGCTGGTCACAGCAGGGCCTCAGGAGCGGCTGGCGGAAGCAGTCAAGTCAACGGTGTGCGCTATGCGCGGCGCGCATGGTTATGGCAGCGGGGAGGAAGGCACAGATCTGCAGGTGGGCGGGGGCTGCTGGGAGGCTCAGGGGCGATTGAGGCGCAACTCTGCGCTTATGCATCGTGCAGCGGGCGGGAGCAGCGGCTTCCACGCTGCCGGCCTGCTGACTTGGCCCCTGCTCCCCGCTCACTGCTGCAGGTCATCAGCCCCATGCGCAAGGGCCCCGCCGGCACCGCCACCCTCAACCCCATGCTGCAAGCCCTGCTCAACCCGCCGCGCCCCGGCAAAGCGGAGCTGCTGCGCCATGCCTCGGCGGCGCACGCCGCTGCGGCGGCAAGCACCACCAGCAGCAGCGACGACGCCGGCAGCAGCAGCAGCGGAGGGCTTATAAGTGCGGCAGCGCATCAAGAGGCCAAGGTGTTCCGAGTGGGGGATCGAGTCATTCAGCAGGTGGGGAAAAGGTGGCCAGTATCGTCATCCAGCCGAGATGGCTGCGAGGCGTTTCAGCAGGGGCACTCAATGGCGCGGTGCAATAGACAGTGCGCCCACCCCACGGCTTGCTGTCAACCACTTGGTGCTGCTGCAGTCCACGGCAACCCCACGCTCACTCGCCACCCTCGCCCCCTTGGCAGGTCAACAACTACGACAAGGACGTGTTCAATGGCGACCAGGGCACGGTGCGCTGCTTGCCCGGCTGCACTGGACTTGCACTGCAACTTTGACTTCCAAATAGCTTCTGATGCCTGACATCGGGGGTCCTGGTGGCGGCATTTGCTAACATGTATTCACTGCGGCCAATGTCGCGGACCCTCCTGCCCGTCATTCCCGCCTGCAGGTGGTGTCCTGCAAGCCCGCCGACCGCCAGCTGGTGGTGCGCTTCCCCCACCTGGACAAGGGCGGCGCCTCAGGCATGCGCACGTACCAGGTGAGACAGCTGCGCATGGCTGGACAGGGTAGCATGGCAGCAGCGCCTAGGGCTGGATGGCAAACTGTGTCCTGCTGCCAAGGAAAGGAGCCGTTCCCAGCTGGAGCTGTCCCAACGCCGCAATTGGGCTACGGAGATTACACCACTCAACTGCTGCCTCGGTTCGCTGCCTTCCTGTTTCAGGGTGTGGAGCTGTCACAGCTGGAGCTGGCCTACGCCATCACAGTGCACAAGGCGCAGGGCGGCGAGGCGGCGCACGTGGTGCTGGCGCTGTCGCGGGAGCACGGCCGCATGCTCACTCGCCGCCTGCTGTACACGGGTGCGTGCTCGGTGAATTGGGATGGGGTGATGCGACGTGCGCAGCGGCTGGGGAGCATTCCTGCATGTCGATTGTGCTCTTCAGGCGCTGGCATGGGCAGCCCCCAAGGGCTCATGCACATAGTGCAAGCGTCCAGACGCTCACACACACACCCTGCTCACCCCACGCTCTCCCAAACCCCAGGCCTGACGCGCGCCAAGCAGCAGCTGGTGGTGGTGTCTGCGGGCGGCGAGGCGGGGGCGGACCCCCTGGCCCAGGCGGTGCGCCGCAAGGACAACGAGTCGCGCCTCACCTCGCTGCAGGTGACTCTAGGGTGGCGTGGAGAGCGGTTGAGCAGTTGGGCTGTTGGGCTGTTGGGCTGCCCCTTGCAGGTCCCGTCCATGTGTTGAGGTAGATGATGCTCGGCAATTGCAGCCGACTGTACTGGCCTCTTTGTGGTCTGCCCAACAGGCACGGCTGGAGAGGGGGCGGGCGGAGGCGGATCTGCCGGAGATGCGGTTGCAGTCCTTCAGCAACGAGGACCAGATGCTGCAGCAGGCGGCCATCTGGCAGCAGCAGGCGGCGGAGCGGGCCGCCGTCCAGCGCGCGGCAACGGTGGAGGGCCGGCGTGCTATGACTGCACAGGTTGATCAGTTGCAGCGCGGCTGGGCAGCTGCACAGGCCGGCGCGAGTGGCGCCACAGACAGTGGCGAGAGCAGCAGCAGCAGCAGCAGCAGCAGCAGCAGTAGCCTGTCACCTGCTGACGCAGCGCTGCAGAGCGAGGTGGCAGCTGAGCTGCAGCAGCTGGGCATGCAAGCCAGCGAGGCTCGCAACCTGGTGCACTGGGTGTGGCACAACTGGCCCACCTCGTTCGATGCGGCGCAGCAGCAGCAGGCGGTGACCTGGCTCCAGCCGCGGCTCAGCTTGCAGTTGGAGCTGAGCGAGCTTGCACAGCTAGCGCCGCGCCTCTTAGGCACAGCTGGGCAGCAGGGTTGCACTGAGCTGGCGGATGCAAGCGGCGACAGCAGCGGCGACAGTGGCAGGGCGGATGGCGAGATGCACGGTGGCAGCAGCAGCAGCAGCAGCAGCAGCACATCTGCCCAGGCGGTGCAAGTCCTGTCGCAGCTGGTGCAGGCGGTGGTGCAAGCCGCCCGGGCTGAGATTGCGCCTGCGGCTCAGGAGCAGCAGGAGGTGGAGCAGGCGGCCAGCGGCTGACCTGGGCTCACAGTTGCCTTTCCTTCATCTTCATCTAGAATCAAGTTGCACACACAAACGTATGCATGTGGTTGACGACAAGCACTGCCTTTTCCTGTCAAGATCGATTCTAAACCGGGTACCTCTATTCTCTTGACCTCCCCTGCGCCTGCCCACCACCCATCGCTCGTCTATCCGTCAGGCTGTGCACATTGTGTGTCGACAGCGAGTGGCAGGAGTTGTACAAACAATCAGGCAATGTGTAAACTAAGCATGCGGCAAGGTCTGGAGTGGGGGGTAAAGAGGCAAGACAACACTAGGATTGATTCATTCAAACTGGGCTGTGTGTTGGTACAATCGCGCCAGCGGTGCTATGCAAGTTCAAATGCGGCGGGTGTCGTTGGGATGCAAGACTCCTAACCTGTAGCGTTCGGGTGTGCAGCTGTGTCGCAATTTGAAGCTGATGACGAAAGGGCGGTGCAAGCTAGAACACAGGCCTGGCACGAGGGTGCTGAGGTGGCGGGACTGCGCAAGGCGCCGCACGGCCAGCTGGCACTGCTCAGGGCAGCGGGTTGCGCAGCTTGGACAGTACATACATCCGGATATCGTCAGCAACCGCCATCACCAACGCCATGTGCCCATATGGAAGGATGCGGAAGGAGCAGGGAACGCCCGCAGTGCGTAGGTGCTGCACGACAGGGGAGGGGCAGTGCAGGGGAGTGACCGCCGCTCGTTTGGTGGCAGGAGGGAGCGCCCTTACGCCCCCAGCGAATGTCAGCAGTGCCACAGGCAACCTGCCACTACCCGGTGCCTCACTGATGCATCACCATTGTGTCCCGTCAGCTCGTTTGAACATGCGATTCTATGCACCCCGCCCACTCACCCGCACGTGGTGCAGCACCGCTGCGGGCGGGATGACACCGTCCGATCCACCCGCCAGCACATCCACCGGAATGTCCAGCAGGCGATAGTTCTCTGCAGGTCGATTTAAGCAGCAGCAGGCACCCCAAGCGTCAACAGACACACAGCCAGTGGACGGAGAACAAGATCAGGCCAGCATGCCATGACACGCAAGCAACACACGACTGCACGGACCTGCCAGGCTGGGAGGCTTGTCGGTGCCGTAGTGCTGCTGGTTGGCCGCCTTGCTGCCGTAGTCAAACAGGCGGAAGCTGGGGTCCAGCGCCCACTGGGCAAACTGCGGGGGGCGGGAGTGGGAGGGGCCAAGGGGGCAGCGGCTAGGAACGAAGACACACGTTCAAGTAGACACCAGGGGTGCGTGGTGAGCTGCTAGCAGCAGAGAGTTGAGGACCCCCCGGTCAGCACACCATTCCGCCAGCTTCCCTCCCGCCCAGCTCACGTGTGCCCCACAGTGCAGCGAGAGCGCAGGCATGGCAAAAGCAGAGTAGTGGGGCATCTGCAGCGCGGTGTGCCACTGGCTGGTGTCTCCACCCGTCATGCCCCGCATGAAGGCGGCCACCAAGTCTTGCATGGCGGGCATGTGCCGCAGGTCCTGTGCACAGGGCAAGCAGCCATGCCGCAAGGTTCAGACAGGGCGCCGCAGTTCGTGCATGCTGCCACACCGTACAGCCAGCCCAAGGCATCAGCTTGGTAGCAAAACAACAGCTCCCACACCTTTTGGGCCACCAGCATCAACGCCAATCCAACCTCCACACACCAACCCACCTTCGAGAACTTGAAGGTGATGTAGCGCAGCAGCGGGGAGGGCAGGCGCATGCCCAGGCCGTGGCCGCGCAGCAGGGGTGTGCGGTCCACCAAGCGCACCAGCGGCGGGAACAAGTACTTGAAGAGGGCCATGCCCTGCAGGCCAGTGGGTGGTGGGGCAGCCAAGTTGGGCTGTGCGCGCCGACTGCATGGCATGCTTTGGCACAGCGCCGCTTGCAATTCCTGCTCGGCTGCACCCCAACAAACTCTACCGCATGCAGCACGGTGCATGCACGCAACCTGGCACCGACCCTGCCCCCAAACTTACCCCTGGTATGGGTGAGTGGAACCCAGCGGGGCTCATCAGCACCAGGCGGCGCAGGCGGTGCGGTTGGCCCCGCATGCGGCACACTACTGCGTACATCATCACACAAGCCGCGCCCAGGCTGTGCGCAACGGCTTGCAAGCGGTAGGGCAGCACCTCCTGCGGCCCTTCAGCCGCTGCACTGCTGCTGGCCGCTGCTGTGCTGCTGCCCTTGCTGCCCTGGGCCTTGCCGCTGCTGCTCTTGCTGCTGCCGCCTGCACGCCGCTGCTGGGGCTGCCGCTGCCGCTGCCGCATGCGGACAGGAACAGCGTACTGTGTTGCACCCTCCTGCCCCAGCGCCAGCAGTGGCTCGGGAGCTGACAGCACACGGCGCAGCGGTTGAGCGCCCCCGGCAACAGGTGCTATTGCCGCCTCTTGCAGCGGCGCCCCACCCAGGCTGCTGGTAAAGCGCTGCCACCAGGGCTGGCCCTCCTCCTTACTGCCGCCCCCTGCCTGCTCTGCCGGCTGCTGGCTGCTGCTCGCCGCTGCATCTCCCTCATGGCCGCCGGCAGCGGCACCCCCCTGCCGCCCCTGCTCGCCGCCCAGCCCGCTGCTGCTGGCAGGCTCCAGGCCTCCTCTGCTGCTGCCGCTGTGCACATCCACCCAGCGCAGCGCATCCAGCTGGGAGTCGCTGGCTGAGCGCCGCAGCTGGCCTGCCTGCTGGGCTGGCGCCTCCTGGGCCGCAGCGCTGTGCCGCCCCGGGTTGGCCAGCTCAGCCATCTTGGTGTTGTGGATGTGGGTCACCACTGCAAACAGTTGAGTGTAGGGCAGCTGACGTGGTTAGCTGCGGGCACAGCGGTGATCTGCTGCCAAGCGCGCCAGCTGTAAGCGAGCGGCCGCCACGTGGCCTCCTGCACTTTCCATGCCCAAGGGCAGCCAGCTATCCATCCACCCGCGCACCTGCCCCGATGTCGTACACACCCAGCTCATTGATGGAATAGAGCCAGTAGCGTGAGCCCTGCCTGTCGGGGTCTGCGGGCATAGGTCGGGGGGAAGTGTGCAGCAGCAGGGGATGAGGTGGGAAGCAGGCAGCGGGGTCGCTCGCAAGTGAGCACATGCATACGATCCTGTCTTAGGCTGCCCTTGAAGGTGTGACATCAAGAAGCCCCCTGAAAGCGTGGCGTAAGGCAGCCCCCATCCCCAGCTGCACTGCAGTCCCTCAACGCACCGAGGTGCAGGCGGGGCGCATTGGAGCGCGAGTTGCCCAGCCACACATCGAAGCCGGCGTCGTAGGCGGCAAAGGCGGCAGAGCCCACCACACCGTTGGACACCTGTGATGGGTTAGGGTGGGTGGGGTGGGTGGTAGATGGATGGATGAGCCGCTGATTGGGAGTGTGTGCACGTCTAGAACCCCTCCAAGACGTACTCCATCTCTCCACCAATGCAGTCTAGATCCTTGCAAAAGTGCATGCCAGCAACATCTTCTTACCCAGCCCAGGCTGGTGTCCAGCACTCCGTGCTGGAAGAAGACGACGTCGCGGGCGCCGTGGCGCGGGATGCGCTGCACCTGAAGCACGTAGCCGTCTGCAGGGGGACAGTTGGGAGTGAAAGACACTTCGTCATGCTGTTAATATGCCCAGGCCTGCACAGAACGTGGTCCTCAAGCAGCGGCACAGCAGCCCGTCTGGTCCCTGCAAGGCAGGTGCGGTGCAGCGCCTGCATGCACTCAGCGCCTCCCCCCATGCGCACCCGGCGTGGTCACGCTGTGCTGCTCCAGTGGATAGCCCTCCCGCAGAATGACATCGCTGGCGGTCCACACATTCAAGTCCTCCTCCCAGTGCCGCCCACTGCGAAGCATGTTGCGCAGCGGGATGCGCTTGCGTGACGGACGCGGAGCCGCTGCCGCACCCGTGTCTGCTGCCGCCGCGCCCGCCCCTGTTGCTGCTGCGCTGCTGGTGGCTGCTGCTGCGGCTTCACCCGCTGCCGCTGCCTCCTCAGACACTGTGGCCAGGTGCTGCGGCGGTGGTGTGCTGCGCCGCATGCGGCGTTCCAGCAGGTCTGCTGGGCTGCCCGCCCTGCTGCTGCCGTGCCTGCCGCTGCCACCGCCGCTCTCATCCAGCCACAGCAGGCGGTGCAGGAAGCGGCGGGCGGCGCTAAATGCGCGCCCTACCGCCACTTCGCAGCCCAGGCGCCACTCCTCCAGCAGGCCCCGGCTGTCGATCATCTGCGGCAGGCAGGATTGCACACAGTGCTGAGCTCAGCTCAAACAAGGCGCCAGCAGCCAGCAAGGTGGCAGTCTGTCTCCGCCACCAGTCAGCCCCGCCAAACAGTCCCCGCAGCTGCCTTCCGGCCACCCCACTACTCCCAGTTCCCAGACCCCAACCCAGCCTGTACCTGCGTGAGGCTGAACGCACTGGGCAGCTCAAACAGCGCAGTCCCATGCCGCAGCTCGCCATTCACCAGCTGCCGGTCGGCCTGGCCCGTGCTTGGCCCCGGTCCGGCCTCGTGGGCGCTGCCCCGCCGCCGCCAGAAGCGCCAGCAGCTGCCGCTGCTGCTGCCGCTGAGGGCGGGAGAGGGCAGCGGGGCGCTACCCAGGCCGCTCAGTCGCCTCTGCGGCGAGCGAGGCGTCACTGGCGGCGAGAGGTTGCCGTCTGGCTCCCCGGGCGCCAGCCCCTCCTGCTCTATAAGGGCATTGAACGTGCCGCGAGCCTGCTGCCACCAGCGGTGCCATGCCTGCTGCTTCTGAGCGGCATTGCGCACCGCGGTGCGGCGGTAGCTGCGCCCGCTCAGCAGCGACAGCACAAAGGCCGAGAAGGTGTTCAGGCTGCGGCTGATTGTGGCAAACACTTCACGCACAAACGCCTGCGGGCAGAGAGGGAGGCAGGGTCGCCCAGCGGTCAGGCGGCGGCGATGTCAACGGCGGCGGCAATCGTGGCCGGAGCCTGCCAGGCCTGGTGGCGCTTGCAAGGCCACAGATCGCTCCCCACATGCCCCCATGGGCAGCGGCAGCCCCGCCCGACAAGCACAGGCCGCCCTGGTTGCACTCGCCCGCAGGCTCTCCTCCCAGATGGGGAGCAGCGTGTCGGCCACCATCCTGCCGGTTGGCTGGATCGTCTGCGCGTGCAGCCATTTCAGCAGGAGCACCAAGCTCCAGCAGAACGCTCCCGCTTGCAGGGACAGCGCTTGCAGCGCCTCCCACATCCCAGTTTTGCTTGCAGGGCAAATGGGTTGGCGAAGAATGCGGCGGGCGCGGCCGCAGGCGCTGCAATGGGGCTCTGGACCGCGCTGCTGGCGCTCGTCCCGGCGAGCGCAGCTGCGCTGCATGTGGGCGCTGGTGCAGAAGCCCCAGATAGTGCAGTTCTTCTGGTCTTCTAGCCAGGCTGCTTCAGATCTAACCTACCTCCTGAGCACAGCCTGCAGCAATGCTGAAGAGAGTGCTCAGCCCAGGGCGGCGGTCCAAGGAGGAGCAGCCCAGCTCCCCGACAGCAGGGGAGCCAGGGGCAGCCCTGGAGCAGCAGCAGGCAGGGCAGCGGGTGCTGGCAGCGCCTGTGGATGCGCAGGTGGCAGGCAGCGGTGCAGCAGCCCTGCCGCCACGCCCGCCGGTGGGCGTCAGGTGCGGCTGCCTGCCTTTCCAATTCGCGTGCGTTTGCAAGCGCTCGGGTGTTTGCAAACTGGAGTGTATGAGCAGATCGACCATCCCCAGCATTGTGACACCCTAGCCCAGCTGCCGCACCCTGCAGCCCCTTTGACGCGCCAGCCGAGCCCGTTGCCAAGCCGGTAGTGCCGTCGAGCGGCGCCTGCGGCTCAATTTCTCACAGTATGAGCGGGCCGCCTGCGCTGGGGCGCCTCTCAACAATCAAGGCCTACCTGTCGCGGGACGAGGTGTGCCCTGATGCAGCGCCCACGCTGCAGCAGCGCCTCAGGTGGGCAGTCAGTGGGGGGCATGCACCGGCCGGCTGCTCTTCTGGCTGGCTGGCTGGATGCGTTGTGCATTGTCAGTGCTGCAGGGGTGCCGTTGAGCTGAAACAGCATCTGCGCCGCTTCCTCCGCCCATTGCCCCCACAACCCGCAGCCAGCGCCTGTCCACGGTGAGTGCCAACCCAGAGGTGGTGGCCAGCGCCAAGGCCACGCTGCGGCGGGAGGCGGCAGAGGTGGGTGGGCAGCACTCTGCAGCATCTTGTGCCCATTGCTGCCGATGTGCAGTGCAGCTGTTGCAAGCAAGAGATGCTGCCGCACCTGTTGGGCTGGCTGTGCATGATAGGATGCAGCAGTGTGGGGGAAACATTCAGCAGTGCTGGTCTCCACACGCCCGCGCTCCCCCCATCCTTGCCCCAGGTGCTGTCCATGCCCAAGGTGTCCAGTGAGGAGCTGCTGCCCTGCCTGGAGAGCGTGCTGTCCTTCCCCCGGGAGGGAGGCAGCGCCGCATGCACCCAGGAGGAGCGGCAGGGGCTGGCAGAGGTGGGCATCGACCCGCAGCGGGAAGAGGCGGTTGAACGGGCGGTGCAGGAGACGGATGGCGGCGGGGCCGGCCCGCAGGGGCGGCGCTACCAGGCTTGACAGCCGGGAAGGAGGCTGGAGAAGTGAGGGACAAGGCTAGTCTGTTGGAAAGGCAGGCGCAGCCCTTGTTGAGCGGTGCCTTGAAATAAGTGAATGTGCATGTGCACAGTGCATGCGTGACCCATCATTGCGGGGTTCTGTTGGCGTGTTTGCCCGTTCTGCCTGTATCTCTTGCGCGCTGTGCGTGTTACAGTGTGTTGCAAGTAAGAAACAAGAGACGAATAGAGGAGGAGCAGACAAGAAGAAGAAGAAAAAGCAGTGCAGCAAGGGGGCGGCAGGAGGGTGGTGAGCCGTCAAGCCGGCGGGCGCGCTGCCTCGCCGCCTTGCTAGCTCATCCCCTCCATGCCGCCCGGCGTGGCAGCCGCCTCATTTCGTCCAGAGGAAGAACGCCCCCACAGCCAGGAAGCCGGCCATCATGGATGCGATGGAGGCGTAGTAGGGGTAGGCCTGTGGTGGTGGAGCAGGGAGGTGGAGAGGGGGTGGGTGGGCACCGTGAGATGGGGCGGCTAGCTCAGGGTGG
>VIYQ01003079.1:0-14315 GCA_009928355.1 Chlorella sp. CH2018 | reverse complement strand
GGGGAGAGTTGGGGGGGCTCGGCCGCGCCGGGACTTGCTCGCACCACAACGGGGGACTGGGCGGCTCTGTCGCACCTCCTGGTGGACGGGGGGCGCTGCTGAGGAAGGAGCAGAAGGCCGAGGGCGCGCCGAGAGCGCGGTGTGGTTTGAGTCTCGATGCTGTGCTGGCATTGGGCCTGCCACAAACGCCCGATCGCCGCTAGGCCGCTACCCTGAGCTGCAGCGATGCACCAGCAGGCGAGCAGGGGGGCTGCGCCGCACTCTGGCTGGGCTGCACCGCCGCCGCCGTTGCCGCCCGTTGCCACAGCCGGCCACCACCTGCACCGCGTTTCGCCTCACTGCCGGTACGTTACACAGGTACAGAGGGCGGCCGCCGGCAGGCGCAGCCAAGTGTGCAGTTATTTGGGAAGAGGATTCGCAAGGTGCAGCGGGAGAGAAACGGGGTAGGCAGGCCAATGAAACGGGGTGGGCGGGCGGCACGCTGCACAGGCCGATTGATCACCGCGCCGGCGGGTCCCCCCCATCCTCCAAGCTGCGGGTGTGTGACGACAGCTGCCGCGGGTCACGCACACCACCGCCGCTGCCTGCTGCTGCGCTGCTGGCCGCCGCAAAGAGCGGGCCCACGGGCCGCTCCGCTGCCGCGTCCGACTCAGCATGGTGCGCCACTGCTGCTCGCCCCACCTGCCCCTGCTGCTGCTGCTGCTCCGGCGCCGCCGCGCCCTGCTGCTGCCGCTGCTGCTGCAAGCGCTGCCGCTGCTGCTGCGCAGCGGCGGGCGGCGCGGCAGGCGTCTCCGCCCACACCTTCAGCTGCCGGTTGATCAACTCAAAGGAGGTGAAGGTCACGGCAGCGGCGGGCGTGGTACGCAGCAGGTTGGTCATGCAGCCGCGGTAGAAGCCGGCCACGCCATCCTCCGCTAGGATCTGTTGAGGGGAGGCGGGTGGGGGGCGGACAGGTAGGTGGGCTGGCCGGAACGGCAGCGAGACAGGCTGCAGCAGCTGACGGCGGCACTACCGGCTGGCGCCACCTTCTGGAGGGCTCCCAGCTGCAGGCACTGCACATTGTCTGCAGCCGGATTGGCATCAGAGCAGCAGAGCAATCCGCGTATGGCCCAACCTTGGTGCCACATCCCACGCTGCCGGACCCCGCACCCACCTGGCGGCACGTGCGCAGCAGCCCCGTGAACGCTCCCGTACCCGCAATGTGCATCCGCGAGCGCACCACCTGCGGCAGCAGTGGTGGAGCAAGGGGTTGTGTTCAAAACGGCTGTGAGGGCAGTGCCAGGTGTGCAGGCAGGAGCTGGCAGCTGGCGGGCACCAGGTTGTTACGTAAGCGCGTATACAGGAGCAAGCGTATCACTCGGCGCCGCGTTGGAGGACAGCCGCAGCAAAGCCGTCCCACACAGCAGCGTATTCTCTCCACCGCGGTATTCTCTCCACCGCAGCCTGCCTTAGCGCAGCGCAGGCAGCAAGCGCACCTCATGGGGGTAGGTGGCTGTGGATGCAATCATCTTGGAGGTGGCCGAGGCCAGGATCAGCTCGTACCTGCGGGGTAGGCACTTAGACATGGGCAGGGTGGGGAGGCAGGCGGTGCGAATGCTAGCCAAGCTGGGTATTCATGCGCAGGCCTGCTGCGTTGGCACCAACACTGCTGCGCACTGGAGCACACCCCGCAAACCCAGCAAGCCCGCCCCGAGCACTCACAGGTTGAGCTTCTCGCTATGCGGGCCGCCGTCGGCGTGCCGCGCCGCAAACCGCGCCTTCAGGCTCTCATACAGCGGGAATTGAATCACCACATGCATGACGCCCAGCAGCGACGGGCCCAGGCCGCTGCACAGCACGGCAGAGGGGGCCAGAGGCAGGGTGTGCGGGTTGGGGGCAGCTCGCATGGCATGGGCAAGCCGGCTGTGCGGTTGGTGCAGCAGGGCACGAACGCTCCGCAGCGGCATGAAATCCAAACTTGCGAGAGTTGGTCAACACAAGCTGGTTGCAATTGGCTCCTTGCACCCAAGCCAGCCAGCACGCAGCAGGTGTTGCCAGCCCAGCGTGCCTGTAGAGGCCAACTACGCCCTCCTCTCGGGCAATGCGCACAAGCGCGTCTATCGTGCCGCGGTAGAGTGCAGGGTTGCCCTGCAGCAGGAGGGCACACGGGTGGGGCAGCACGCTTGTTGGCGTCTGGAAATGCCCGCAAGCGCGCAAGCGCCAGCAGTCATCGATAAGGCGCTCAGCCTGCCCGCCACCATGAGCATGGGGCAAGCCAGCCGTACAGGCCCTCTGAATATGCAAACCAGCAGCTCACCGAGGCACCCATGCGGATGCCCATGTTCTGCGTCTGCAGCCGCGTCTTAATCACCCACAGCGGGTTGGTGATCAGCATGGTGGCCGCGCCTGCAAAGCAGGTGCAGGGGGTGGGAGGTCGGGCTTGGGTGAGGCTGATTGAGGCGGGTGCGCAGTTGGCAGCAATGGGAGGCAGGTTGAGCCGCACATGAGAGCGCCGCAGCCTCCCAGTGTGCCCGCTCAGTGTGCGTTTGCTCACTTCCAGCCCACCCAGGTTCCTCCTGCAAGGCCCCACCAGCATCAGCGGTGCGCCGGCTACCCATGGCCCTCGCACCTGCGCCGGCGGCGGCAGCCATGTGCACTGCCGCAGAGCTGCTCCACTGCGGCGCTACGCGGCTGCCAATGGCCTGCTTGAGCCGCTCGTAGGCTGTGAAGTAGACAGCCCAGTTGGGCAGCAGGGCTACTAGGGTGGGTGTGAGGCCGCGGTACAGCCCGCGCATACCTTCCTCACGCATGATTTTGGACAGCCCGCCTGCACGCAAAGCGCGCCAGGGAAAGCGAGAGCACATTGAGGGAAGCTGGCGGAGAGAAGGAAGGTGCTGCAGGTTGATGGCAGCAGGCACACAAGGGCGGCAGCCGGCCAGTGCACACACACGCTGCATGCAGTATGCAGTGGTGCGCGGTGCGTCAACAGCGAGCACACTGACATGTGGCAGTGCACACAAGTGCAGCGCAGCATGCAGGTGCAGCAGGCATGGGGTGCACGGAGCGCATGGCATGCAGGCGGGCGCCCCCCAGCAGAGCAGGGCAGGGCAGCGGGCGGCGGCGGGCGGGAGGGGGAGCCCTGCAAGCAGCGCTGTGCGGCATGCATGCCGCAGCCCCGGCCACTTGGCAGTGAGCCAGGGGCCATGCACAGCGGGGCTGCCCGGCGCGACGGTCGGTCTGGGGCGGCCCCCAGGTAGCAGCCCGGCTGGCAGCGCCGGCGGATCCCACCCAGCCCACCGCGCCGCCCACCGCCCTGCCTGCCTGCCATTCCAATCCGCTCTGCCGGTGTGACGGCCCCTCGGAAGGGTGGAGGGAGGGAGGCGAGGGGGGCGCCCGTGCCGCCGGCCCTCAGGGGCTCGGCGGCAGGGAGGGGCGGCGGCCTGCCTGTGCCAGCAGCCTCCGGGGAAGGGGCGCAGCTAGGGCTCGGGGGCTGGGTGTTCACCTTGAGCAACTGCCTCGTAGCTGTACTGGCTCGCCGCCGCCAGCCGCGCCGCGCCGGAGGCAGCTCCCAGCTGGCAGGCCGCGGCCGCGGGGGCGGGGTTGGGCGGCGGGTGGAGCGCCTTGATCAGGTACTCACCGCCCACGCCTCGGTACATGGCCGCGCCGGCCTTGCCCTGCACCTGCAGCCGCGTCTTCAGCACATCCAGCGGGCACACCACCGTGGCGGTGATTGCACCTGGGGCAGGGAGGAAGAGGACGGAGGGGGGGAATGGTCCTGGGTTAAGCAGGGCAGCTGGGCTTGGAGTTGTGGACGGCTTGAGAGCAGCAGTGTGGCCTGGGGCGCGCTGGTAGTGGTGCTGAGGCTGCTGTTGAATGCAGGCCTAGGACGCCATTCGAAGGCGGGGCAGCGTACTGCGCGGTCTGTCGCGCTTGCAGCAAGGCAGCACACCAAAGTGGAGCAGGCGGCGCCCCAGGGGCGTGTGGTAGGCGGGCGCTGCCAGCCTCATGCTACCAAGCCTCACCCGCAATGCCGCCAGCGACTGCATTGCTGATCTCGGGGTCCTCCCGGATCTTGCGCTGCGAAAGCGAAGAGGGGCAGCAGGGTGCAGCAGCGCTCAGTGAGCGGGGCGCTCGAGCGGCGGCGGCGGCAGCTGCGCCGACAATGCGCCCTGCAGCCGGCCTGCCATGCCGCATGCAGCGTGTGGCGATCACAGCCTGCCTGTTGCAAGGCTCCCAGGGCAGCGGCAAGGTGCGCATTGGCGGGGGAGCGCCCACCCCAAGCCTGCACGCCCGCAGAGGGCGACCAGGCAGGCGCAGCTCGCACCTTGAGGGCTTCCAGCACCATCACGTCTCAGCGGCGCGACGAGGGGCCGCGCAGCGCAAGTTTGGCGGGGCCTGCCGCCGCTCGGGCGCCGGCGGCGCCTCGCAAGGCGCTGCCCGCAACTTGAAGTGGGGCTGTACGCTTAACCGATGCGCGGACCGCGATTGGGAAGCCGGCCAAGCAGGGAGGAGGGTGTGCTCGGGCGCTGCGTTTAGCAGAGAGCCACCCGGGTGCAGCAGGGGTCCGTGCAAGTAGTGCACTGAGCTTGGTGCATGCAAGGCGGCGCCCTGCAGCCGCTTCGCACGCAGGACAGGTCAGCGAGGGCATGCAGGGCTTTGTGGGTTCCGCACGGCCTCCCGGCCCATCGATCGTCCATCAGCGCCGCAATCCATGACTTCCAGCGTCCACACCAGGGCCTCCGGCCTGGTGGCGGCGGCAGGGGTTCTTGGGCTCCTCTACTGGGCCGTCTCACGCCTCAGACAGCGATCCCAGAAGCTGCAGGGTGAGCGATGCAGTGTCATGCCAGCCGAGCATGGCCGCTGCAACCCCCTTAGCGCCCCCTGCACAGTCGACCAAGTCGAGCAGCAACGTTTGACCGTGCCTGCGACCGCCTTTGCTCCTGCTGACAGCAAGCCGCTCTGCTGGTCTGCCCTGCAGAGCCATGCTTGCGCCTGATCCACCAGCCGTCCCAGCAGTACAAGCCACACACGCCCCCATGGCTGGCGGCTGCAGCGGCGGAGGCCAGCAGCGGGCCGCCGGGCGGCGGAGCCGACCCTCTGTCTCCTGAAGCGCTGCCGCCGCCGGTGCAGCAGGCAGTGCGCGGCCTGCAGGCAGCTGAATCAGCCGGCCAGCTGCGGTTCGGCCATGCCATTCGCTCACAGCTGTTCATGCTGGAGGAGGGAGTGGTGTACCTGAACCACGGCAGGTGAGTGGTGCATGGCAGGGGCCACTCGAGGCCGCAGCAGGCAGGCTGCAATGAGCGGTTAGGACAGAGGCAATCGGCCGCGCAGCGGTCATGCTGCTCCGGAATGCGACCCCACGCATGCCCGCCACCTGCCCATGCAGCTACGGCGCAGCGCTGCGCGTGGCCGTGGTTGCCCAGCGTTACTTCCAGGTGTTGTTTGTGCTGTGCAGACAGCATGATGGCTGCTGCTGCTGCTGATGATGATGATGATGATGTTATGATGATGCATTCCGTAGCCGCATCCTGCCGCTGCTGCGTTCTGATACAGCAGCTAGGCTGGATAAGTGCGGCTTACCTTTCTCACCCCTGCATGGCTTCGCCCTGCATGGCAGGACCGCCTGGAGGCCCAGCCGGTGCGGTTCATGGAGACCGAAGCCCTGGCGGCCATCCGGCAGGCACAGCTGGCGCTGGCTGAGGTGCGCACTGATTTGCACACCTGCCTGGCATGCCCTGTCGCCTGGTTGTGTTGTGACGAGCAGTGACATGTATGAGGCTGTGCTGTGCCATGCCGTGACGCAACGTTGCATGCAACGCCCTTGCCCTGGCATGCTCAGGCTGCATGCTCCACGCCCAGGTCAAGGCATGCCATGCCTGTCCATGCCGATGCAAGCCCAGTCACTGGCATGGCTCCCCGACTGTCCATGACCCATGCCATGCGCATGCCACCCCATGCCGCCGCCCATGGTCCCTGAATGCCCTGATCCCTGCCATGCCCTGCAATCCCATGCGCAGGCTGTGCGAGCCGAGCCCCAGGACATTGTCTTTGTGCCCAACGCCACCACCGCCGTCAACGCCGTGCTGCAGTCCACACAGGTGCACCCTCAGTTGGGCAGCAGAGTGAGCAACTGTCACAGCAGCTGCTACACAGGGCTTGCAAACCATGCCCAGCGACTCACCAGGCTGTAGTGCCTCTGAGCATCTGCGCACTCACCTGCTGGTACCTCGGCCCCGCTCCCATGCTTGCATGCAGCTCAGCCATGGTGACCTGCTGCTCCTAGCCGACACCACCTACCCAGCCGTACGCTCCGCAGCTGCCCGCATCGCCGCTCGCCGTGGCGCCGCGCTGCTGGAGGTGCAGCTGTTGGATGCTCTGGGCCAGGATGACGAGATTGTGCGACGCTACGAGGCGGCATTGCAAGCAGGTCGGCGCTCTGCTGTGCTTGCTTGGGTGGATGCTGCGGCTTGCGGCTGAACTCGTGGCCCCGTGTTTCGCTGCCACACTGCATGCTGCATCATGGTATGTCATGATAGGCCATGGCATGCTGTGCCATGCCATGCCACGCCATGCTGTGCCACACCATGCCGCATGCCATTGGTTGCATGGTATGCATGTCACGCTCCGCCCTGCATCACGCCATCGGATGCATGCCATGGCTCGCCATGCCGCCTCATGCCGCGATGAAGAGCAAACTTTGTTGCATGCCTCTGCCTCTGCAGGTGGCGGGCGCGTTCGGCTGGCGATCATAGACCACATCATCTCTCTGGCCCCAGTGCACCTGCCCGTGGCCACGCTCTGCGCGCTGTGCCGCTGCTATGGTGCCGCCAGCCTGGTGGACGGTGCGCATGCTGTGGGTGCTGTCGTGCTGGACCTGCCCAGCCTGGGAGCCGACTACTACACGTCCAACCTGCACAAGTGAGTGGGGAGGACGCTCCTGTGTGGTTGGTTTTGATGACAATTCCTTACCACCCTGTTGTTAGCTGCTGCTGAGGGGCCCGTTCAACATGAACACACGGCCACTGGGCCGCCCAAGCCTCCAGGCCAGCGTGCTGCATGCTCCGCGTGCACCACACCACCGCGCACCTCGTCACTGCAAGCCTAAGCGCCCCCGCTGGCCCTGCAACTGCCACACTGCAGGTGGGCCTGCACGCCAAAGGGAGCCGCGTTCCTGTGGGCAGCAAGGCACAGGCAGGCGGAGCTGCTGCCCCCCGTGACATCGCACGGCTACAGCACGGTACGCGCTGTTGTTTGTGGCGCAGTTGAATTGTGTACGGCAGCAGCAATGCACCACCTCACGTCAAGCCAAGGCAGCAGCTCATGTGCAGCCAGCTGCACTGCCACTGGTGGGCAGCCATGCCTGCTTGGCGCCCCATGCCATGCCCCATGCCATGCAGTGTACCATTTGTTGCAGGGTTTCCAAGGAGAGTTTCTATGGGCCGGCACCGCCGACAGCACTGCTGTCATGGCCGTCCCAACAGGCGCGCCTGGGTGGCTGCCCCAACCTGTGTCTGCCCCTGCTGCGCCTTGCTGGCTTATGCCTCTGCTGTCCAAGGAGTCAGTACGTCCTTCAGCTGCTCTGCAAACACCAAAGCTACAGCGCTCACCTCCTGCCCCCTTGCAGCCCTAGCCGCCATGCGTGCCGTGGAACCAGCAGCCTCAGCCTACCGCGCTGCTTTGTTGCGGCAGGCAGTGGGCCTGCTGCTGCGTAGCTGGGGCACGCAAGCGGCGCTGGGTGTGCAGGCGCCGGCAGCAGTCATGTGTGCCGTGGAGCTGCCACAGTTTAGGTGAGGAGGGAGGGAGGGGAGGGCGCTCTAAGCGATTCTAACTATGTGGCCCACTCATGCCCTTTCATTTTGGCATGTGTTGACCGAAGGCCTGCGGCCCCCTTCTCTCGCCCCCATCTCCTGCAGCGGCCGGCCACCCAGCAGCGCACTGGCTGCCACCATCCATGCTGCGCTGCGGTGGGAGCACAGCATCGAGGTGCCGGTGGCGTGCGCGGGCGGCCGCATGTGGTGCCGCATCTCGGTGCAAGTATACAACGAGCTGTCAGGTGAGCGAAGCGCTGAGGACTTCGTACCAGGACTGCGTGAAGTGCACCCTGCTGTGATGTCGATGCGCTGTCACAGCGTGCAAGCAACTGGACGTGCTGGGGCTGCCCACAATTGCCGTTAGTAAAGGAGCAGCATTACATGGCGTCCTCCCCTGCCGCCCTCTCCTCCACTCCAGACTACCAGAAGCTTGCAGATACTGTGAAGCAGCTTGCAGCGGCGCCGGGTGATGCACCCGGTGCAGCCCCTGCGGTGCCAACGGCGTGACGCCCAGAGGCCCCTTGTACATGTTGCACGTTGTTGGAGCTTAGCGGTTGTGCACACCACTTGTACTCGCATCTGATGCAGGCGGCATCACGCCTCCGAATGTAAATTCACAAACAGCCAGCAGGAGCATGTGAGGTGGGAACAACAGCATGCTTGCATAGCACCAGTGACAAGATAGTTTGTTATTGCCGGCTAGCCTGCCGGAATCGCTCATTATTCTGATCCGGCAGCTGCTGCCACCGCCGTTAAGTCTGCACTGGCCTCTGTTGCCACTGCTGCTGCTGCTGCTGCCACCGCCGCTAAATCTGCACTGGCCTCTGCTGCTGCTGCTGTGGCACCGCGGTACACAACAGTGTTGGCGCCTTCAAAGCCGAGCACCGCCCGTTGCGCTTGGCCCCTCTCAGCAATGTAGTCGACTAGGTCGCTGTAAGTCAGCACCTCGTCACCACCCACACTGCTGCTGCCGCCGCCACCGGCGTTGCTGCTGCCTGCCATGCCGCTGCTGCGCACGAGTCGTCGGTGGGCAAACAGGCGAGGGAAGACACAGCAGGGGACGATGGCAAAGGGCAGGCCTTCTTCCAGTGCGTAATCCAGGGCAGGCTCTGTGGCTTGGTCTGGGTGGCAGGCCAGCACGAGCGAGAAGCCGCGGCTGAAGCGGCTGCGCCATCCGGCGCTGCGCCACAGCTGCGGCCCAAACAGCTCCTGTACCTGTCAATTGGTGCGGGGGGGGCGGTGCCCATGCAACAGGGAGGGAGGCGTGTGAGAGAGCTTGATACTCAGCAACGTGCTGCCACTTGATGGGCATGCCGAAACACCCAGCAACCGCTCATGGAGCACACCTGGACGCACCTGGCAAAAGGCCAACAGATCAGCGGAAGCAGCGGCAGTGTCATTTACACTGTCCTGCCCTGCGGTCGTCTGGCTGGCCGTTGGTGCGAGCAGTGCTGCCGCTGGCGGTGTTGCTGCTGCTGGCCCATCCTGCTCCTGCTGCAGCTGTGCGGCGCTGACTGTGCGAATGGAAGCGCCCCGCCCCGCCGCCTGCAGCTGCCGCAGCTGCGGTTTGTTGAGCTTCAGAGGCCGGGGGTCCACCAGGGTGCAGCGGATGCCATGCGCATGGCGCAGCGCAAATGTGACGCCGCCAGCACCACCTGGCAAGTGGTCGTGGGCAGAGTGCATGAGGTCAGGGTGTGGCTGCAAGCAGCAGCTGCATTGACGCTGAGCCTCGCACAGCACACCCTTGGCTCTAGCTCACACCCAAGGCGAGGTGAGAGTGACTGGCAGGGCGATATGCCGACACGCCCCTCCTGCCTGCCTGCTCCACAGCAGCACGCCCACCCACCTGCCACGTCCAGCACCCCCTCTCCGCTGTTCAGCAGCTCTCGGCCGTACGTCTGCACCAGCCAGGCAGCCAGCACTTGCGCCCGCCGCCGCTTGGCCGCCGCGCCGGCGCTGTGTGCAAAGCCGTGCCATGAGGACAGCAGGTGCCGCTCGCTGCGCCTGCAGGTTAGGCAGGGCGGGTCGGGGCGGGAGGTCCAGGGGCTATGCAAGAGGATGTGCACTGCAGCAGCAGACGGCCCCTGCAATACAATACGCACATACCGGCCCAGAAAACACAATGCATGCGACAAAGCTGGCAAGGTGCATCAGCGGGCAAGCTCAGCCAATGGCCGCAGCGGCAGCGTCTCTCACCTGTCTGCTACCCATTGCTGCCGCAGCGCTCCCGTGTGCACATGCGCAAACCGGCAGGCATCGCCTTTTGCGCAAGAGCCGGTGTTAACGAACGCCTTGCACAGGGGAGCTGCCGCCGCTGCTGCTCCCGCACCTGCTGTTGCGGCTGCAACTGCCACTGTGCTTGGATTTGGGCTTGCTCCCCCCGCTGCCGCCAGTGCCGCTGCAATGGCAGAGTCTGCCTGAGGCGAGGAGTGCTGCCAAGCCCTGCTGGCAGCTGGAGGCTGCAGGCCGTCCTGCTGCTGCTGCCGTTCCTGCTGCCCTTGCTGGCTTGGCTGCTGCTGCTGCTCCTGCCCCTGCTGTGCACCGCTGCTGTGCAGCGGTGAGGGCCGCGGCCGGAAGGTTTGGCCAGGGTGGCTGTCTCGCCACGCCTTCACCACTGAAATGGCGGTTGCCTGCACCTCATTGCTGCCGCTGACCCGGCCCTGCACCCGCACAATGTCTCCCAGCTTAAGGTCGCTTCGCAAATCTGCAAGGTCTTCAATCCTGCTGCTGTATGTACCCTGCAGCCAGCGCAGGTTTGGCGGCAGGCGGCAGGCACCAGCGGCCAGCAGTGAGTTACGAGGCACCGGAGGCAGCCGTGCAGCGCCAGCCAGGTCGGGCGTGCCTGCTTCACGATCCCCACCCCCGCATCCCTCTTGCTCACCAGCTTCACCACCACCTCCATCCATGTGCACTCCTGCTGCGTGGGGCCGCTGCACAGCAGGTCGTAAAACACCTGCACATCCGCAGGGCAGCAACACCCGCTGGGTCGGCGAATGGTCGGCGACGATTGCAGGCAAAGGTCGGGCATGCCATCTTCCATCACACCAAGTGGATCGCACCAGCTTCTTGCTGACTGCTCTGCGGTAGGTCAGTTGGCCGACAGCGGTGTGCATGGTGGCCTCGCCACCCCCCTGCTCGCTGCCGCCTGCCGCCGCCGCCTGCCGCCCAAGCCCCGGGCTGCACCGCGGCGCAGCATCCGACATGCAGCAGCCTGATGTCCAAGTCGGTGAAACAGCAGAGCGCGGGGAGCAGCTATGCGCAGAGTGGGCGACCGCAACTCGGAAATGCGGCCCGCAAGCGGCCCAAACTAGTCTTAAACGCGTACTGTTAAGCTTGCATGCAACTTGTATATACCCGCAAGTGCATATTGACCGCGGCCAGCTGCTGCCAGGCGGGCGGCGCCGGCTGGCGTCCTTCGGCTTGGGGGGCAGCAGAACAGCCTGTTTGGTGCAGACATCTCGCCCTATCCAACGTGCTTTGCCTCTTCTGTGCTGCTAGTGTGTGCTGCTAGTGGCTGCAGTTCCGCTGCCTGTGCTGTCTGTGCTGCAACCAACCCCGTGCTGCCTCTCAGCCAGTGCTGCCGCTCAGCCACTCAACCCTCGCCGGCGTGCACTTGCTTGGTTGAGAGGGGTGCATAGCAATTCAACTGGGGGCTCTGTGCAAGAGGGGAGGAGAGGCGACTGGACCAAACGTGCACGAGGCGGCATGCCGGCGGCTTGAGGCGTGCACGACAAGAGCAGTGGTACATGGAACATGAAACTGGCGGTCGGATGAAAAGTGGGAGTGCTCGACTGTGGATGGGCGTGGCTGGTGACAGCGACAGGATGGAGAGTACAGGCTTATATGTCGGGCTGATTAGCTGTTCAGAGGGTGAAGGGTGCAGTGATGGGAACAGAGTGATGGGGAGGGCAAAACAGCACAGCCGCAGCACAGGGAGCGCGGCACAGCCACGGGCTTGCAAATGAAAAGGGTGCATAGGCGACGACACCACCAAAAGGCTAGAATAAATTTTCTTTCTCTCTACGCACAGCCGCAGAACTGTGCCAGCAGGCGCTGCAGCGTGGCAGGTGAGCAGCTCTGCAGCTGCTGCGCACGGCTGAGCTGCCGCAGGCGGTGCAGCACCGCTGCCGTGGCTGGCTGGCGGGCTGCCGCCTCGCGCCAGCCCGGTTGCGCCGCAGCAGCCTGCACTGCTGCCAACATGGTGAGCAGGCGCTTCAGCTGCCGCAGCTGCGGCCGCAGATGGGGCGGCAGCGGTGGGCGGGGGCTGGTGGAGACAGGCGCTGGAGGCGAGGAGGGTTCGGCGGCTGGGGGCACGCATGCCGGCGGGCTGGCTGCAGGCGCGGGGTGCTGCGGCGGGCTGGCGGGCGGTGCATGCTGCATGCTAGCCACGGCGGCTAGGAGGTGCAGCGGGTCGGCACCTGACTGCTGTGCTGTGTGCTCTGCTGGCTGGGGGCTGGAGCCGCGGCTGTCCCCGCTCTCGGAACTGGAGCTGCTGCAGGGCTGCGGCCAGGCAGCCGCCGCCGCTGCTGACCCGGCCGAGTGTGCCGCAGCTTCGGCCCCGTCTGCCGCTGGTGCCGCAGCGGGTGCGCCAGCCGCAGCATGCACCTCTTGCTCGATGCTGATGCGGCGCTCGACCGCCACGGGTGATGGGGGCAGCGGCAGGCCTTCAAACAGATCCAGCAGGCCCTGCAGCCGCTCCTGGCGCTGCTGCTTGTCCTGGCAGTCGCACAGGGGCGCCACGTGCTGCCGCTTGCAGGCGCCTGCAAGCAGGGGATGGGTGGGTCAGGCGCGGGAGGAATGTGCCTTCTCGCGGAAGCCGTCTCAGGGGTATGATGCAGGACGCGGCAGCGGCGCGGCTGGGTGCTAGCTGCACAGGGCACAGCCTCACCCGAGGTCTCAGGGGCGCTGGCGGGCCGCTTGCGGGGCGCGATGCAGCTGGCTGGGAGCTGAAGGTTGGGGCGGAGTGGAGCCGGCTGGCTGGCCAGCAGCGGCGGGCGTGGGAGGACGGCGGAGCCGGCGGCAGGTGGATCCAGCGCGCAGGGCCGGTTCTCGCGGCCCTCGAGCACCGGCAGTGGTGCCGCAGCAGCGTGGCTCATGACTGGGGGCGGGCTGCCTGCAAAGGGTGGTGTGGGAGCTGCACCCCTCGGGTTGAAGGTCGGCCTGAAGCTGGTGGCGGCGCCGGCGGTGGCGGGGCGCCGGCAGGCTGCGCGGCGCACGGGCAGCGGAGTTCTCACCGTGTTCAGCCTCAGAAAAGTTGGTCAAGGAGAGCGGGGGGCGGCAGCGGGGCGCGGAGGACGGGGCACACTGGCCTCCAACACTCCCGCAGGCTTGTAGGCTGGATGGGCAATCGAACAGCACGAGGTGTATGCCTAGGGACGCGCGCCGATCGGCCAGCTGTGCTGGAGGCCGCGGCCTGCTGCGGGCAGCAGGCCTGGGCAGCTGCAGGTCCCGGCTTCGCTGGAAGCTAGGCCTGGTGGCCGGTTATCGTACACATCCCCTCTGCACAAGCACATTTGAGCGCACGGGGCCGTGCGCAAGGCCCCGGTGGAGCCGCCCTCTGCCGCCGCCTCCCGCTTACCGCCTCCATGCGCAGGCGCCGGCGGGTCGGCGCTATGCTACTGCACTGGCGGCAGCATGCACTCGGGATTGCAGCACATCGATATGTTTTCTACATCCTCAGGCATGCGGGGCTGCAGGAATGTCCCTCACTCGCCGCCGTCTGCGCATGCGGGCTGGCCTGCCGCCGCCGCCGCTGCCGCCGCCGCTGCCGCTGCTGCTGCCGCTGCCACCCTGCCCTCGTGATGGGCCGCCGGATTCAGGTTGTTGTTCCTATCTCGGCATTTCTTATCGGAAATCACATCCGACTGACGGCAGCGTCACCAGGCCCCCGCCGTCGCCGGCAGGCTACTGCAGGTGCGGGACACGCAAGACCGACGCCGGCCGGTACTTTCTCTGACTAGACTGGCTCCTTCGCTTGGCCGCCGCCCTCCCAGGCAACTGTGGCTCCTTCTGTTCACAGAACCCAACACATCTGGCCCCCGGGAGCTTGCTGAGACAAAGTTGGACGTACGGTGTAATGGCATCAAAATGGTCCCTCTCTGGAACTCTTTGTACTCTTGCCCTGCCAACGCTCCGCACACGCTCGCCAGCCCTTCTGCCACCGCCTCCACAAGCTCGGCACTCCCAGCTCTCGCCCATCCTCCGCCAGGGCCAGAACGCCCGCCCTTTGCGGCCGCCACACAACCGCCGAGGGTCAGCAAATCCAGGCAGGTGAGGAACGGCTGAAGGGCGCACCTCTGCCGCACCGCGGTCGCCGCCCGCTGCCGCGGTGCCGCCGCCGCTCCACTTGGCTGCTCCACGCCAGACTCCACAGATCAAGGGCTCTGGCAAGGTGGCCTGCCAAACACTCTGGCTGCGATGCGCTACGCAGTGCGCAGCCCAGGCAGGCTGGCGCTGGACACCACTGCCCGCCACAGGGGTCTTTGCTCCCAGCGGTCACACGTGAGCACCCAGCCTCCCTCCCCC
>VIYQ01003078.1:0-26890 GCA_009928355.1 Chlorella sp. CH2018 | reverse complement strand
TCCAGCGCCACTTGCCGGCCCCTGGCGGTGGTGGGTGCATGCGTGGTGGTTGGGTGGTTGGGCGGTTGGGTGGTGCTGCGCCCTCAGGCCAGTTGCAAGCTGAAAGCATGCAGGTACATGGCAGCATGTGTGTCTACCCCAAACGCCCTGCCGCCAGCCCCCATCCACGCATCCCCCGCCCACCTGGCAGCCCAGCGCAGCGCATCGTGGGTGTCTGGCTGCTGCAGCGCGCTGTGCAGGTCCCCGCCCCGCATCAGCTCCATCACCAGCATCAGCAGCTGGCCCTGCAGGGGCATGGAGGTGGGTGAGTGGCAGGAGAGGCCATGAACGGGTGCAGCGTAGCAGTGGCACATGTACCTGCACCCTGCGGCCTTGCAGGCAGCACAGTGGGCAGGCCCAGCAGCCCCCTCACGCCCACCTGGCAGGCCACGCCCAGCAGCAACACCAGGCGGGGGTGCACGCACGCGCGCAGCAGCGACGCCTCGTGCCACACATGCCGCGAATCCATGCCGGGGGCCAGCTCTATCACCTGTTGAAGGCGGAGGAGGAGGAGAGGGGCAGGGTGGGCAGGATGAGTGCCCAACAACCAGCAAGTAGCGTCAGCTGAAGCTCAGCCTGGTGCAGTTGAAGCTCGTGTGCAACATGAAGACACCCTGGCTGCTGCCATCTTCTGCAGCCCGCTGCGCCGATCACTCACCTTGACCGCCACATCTTCCTGCCCAGTCAGCCGGCCCAGAAAGACAGCGGAGGAGCTGCCTTCTCCCAGCAGGCACAGCGTATCGTCTGGCCCGCCCACCAGCTCGAGCTCCCCTGGTTGGAGCCGCAGGGAGTCTGTCCCCAGGCCCCACTGACGGCTGGCAGGGGGCGGTCTGCTTGTGCCAGCCTCAAGCGGGGCCTTGCTGCTGTCGCCGCTGCCGCTGCCGCCCAAGCTGCCCCAGCTGTTGTGCTGCCGCTCCTCATCAACTGGCTGAAGCCGGCTGTACTGCATTGGATCTAGCGCCGGCGGGGCTGCTGCAGGGCTGTGCTTGCAGCCCACCCGGTGCACCATGGCCGCCGGCAGGTGCTGCAAAGCGACCAGCTCGATGCGAGACTGGACCAGCTGCGACCGTAGCATGCTTTCAATACGGTGCAACCGCCTGAAGCTGCTGCTGGCGGTGCGAGCCTTCCGCCCGTTGCTCGGCTTCCTTGCTTGCCTGTCAATCAACAAGCTGGTCACTTGTGTATCTGAGGTTGTAAGCCCGCCAGCTGGCTGGCTGCTCTGCCGCCGGCGGCGCACTGCAATCCCTGCCGCGCCAGCAAGCGCCAGCAGCGCAAGCGACACAGCCGATACGGCAGCCCATGCGCGGGCGCTGGCACGCTGTGCTGCCCGCGGTGCCGCGCTGCTGCGTATTGATTGATTTTTGCTGTAAAGCGTCAGCGAGGGCATTGCCTTGACGGCGCATGACGGCAGCTTGGGTTCCACGGCGGTGTCGTTGGCATCCCTGCAGTGCAGCGAGAAACACACGTGGAAGCTAGCTGGATGCTAGCCAGCTGAACTGCAAGGCTACGCATCCTCCTGCCTCGCACAGGATGCATCAGAGCAGGCGGCTGTCTGCTCACATGATCGTGAAGATGGCTGCGTTTGGGGCGCTGCACCAGCTGGCCGGCATGGCGCCTGGCTGCACTGCCGTCCCAGCAATGCTGAGTGTGGTCAATGCTGGCCAGGGCAGCTTGGGAGGCAGGGAGCCAGCCAAGGCGGCGTTGTTGTCGAGCAACATAAGCGTGAGGTGTGGCATGGACCCTGGTGCCACCCAGGCGGGAGGGAAGAGCGGGCCCGACAGGCGGTTGCCCTGCAGCGACAGCCCTTCCAGCGACTGCGAGTAAGGTGGGGAAGAGAGTGCGGGGGCATTACAGAATCTGATTGCGGGGGCATTCAGGCAAGGCAATGCGCTGGGCAGACATCTGGTGAGCAAGGGGCCACATGCGCACCAGGCATGCTGTGCCCCCAGCCCACCTGGGAAGCGGCCCATGCGGCAGGCAGGGTGCCCGTGAAGTTGTTCAGCTCCAGGCCGAGTATTTGCATCCCCGCATGGGCCTCCAGAATGCGCTCAGGCAGGGGGCCGGTCAGGGCAGAGCTGGGAAGTTCCCTGCAAGGCATGGCGGGCAGGGCTCATCAAACGGAGTGCATGCAAAGTGCGGCATGTGCAGTTGTTGCATTCAGGGGCTGGTAACCGGGGTCCTACTTACAGCTGGTTCATCTGGGGGAAGCCGGCCTCTGCCCAAGTCGCCGGAAAGCTGCCAGTCAGGCCCAAGCGCACCAGGCTGAGCCACCGTAAGGCCGGGAACCCAGCCGCCCATTCGGGAGGGAGAACGTTACCGGCAGTGGCCGGCAGAGGGGCGTCAACAGGCGTAGAGATGCGCAAGTACCTCAGGCGGGGAAAGCCGCGGGACCATGCTGCCGGCAGTGGCGGGACCAGCTGCAGCACCAGGGTCAAATGCTGCAGGGCAGGGAGCACGTCTGGGCCTGCACCCCAGCTGTCTGGCAGCGCTGCCCGCAGACCCTTGCCTCTTGGCGCCGCCGCTTCTGCCCGGCTGCTGCTGCTGTTCTGTGAGGCTACCGTGTGCTGCTGTGTGAGCAGGGAGGCCAGCTGCGAAGTTCTGTTGCTGGCTTCGATGTGCAGGCTGGTCAGGAGCGGCAGTGCGCCGGGCTGTATGTCTGGCAGGGGGCCCTGGAGCGTGGGCACTGTGATGTCCAGCCTGCAAGAATAGTGATCCAGCACCCACACAGGGACTCATGTCAGGAAGCAAGGCAATCGAAGGGTGCGGTGCAGGGGCCGTAACCGGGGCCAGGCGTGATGCCCTAGCAATGCTGGGATGCGACAAACCGGCGCCCATGCAACCCCGGCGCCACCCTCAAGCTCACTCCACAAGGGCAGGGAAGGCCCCGGGCAGGCCCCACTGCGACGGGATGGCGGCCACTGGCGGCGCGTAGTACAGGTTGAGTGTGAGCTTGCGCAGGGCGCTGAAACGAGCCAGTTCTGGCAGCAGCAAGGGTGCTGCGCCGCTCTGGGCGTCGCTGCCCAGCGGGGGCACAGTATCCCATTCCAGATCAATGCGCGCCACGTGGCCAGCCCCAGTGCACTGCACAAGCCTCCAGCTGCAGTGCGGTCGGGCATCGTTGGGCTGCCAGCTGGGCCGGCCGTCGGGTGTGAGGCCGGCATCAGCCAGGCGCTGCCGTAGCGTGCGCATTACCGCTCCTGCAAGTGGGGGTTGGGAGTGTGGGGGAACGAGTCGACCGTGGGGTTGCTTGCACACATGAGCAGCTGGAACGGGCACGCACACGTGCGTCAGAAGCCAGTCCCAAGTATGATAGGTGGGCTGGCGGGCGTGCCCACCAAGCTCTCCCCAGGCCAAGCAGTGCCCACATCAACAGAGGGCCGAACTTGCCTTCCTCGTGCACGGTGAGCGCCCCTGCGGCGGCGGCGGCGGCAGCAGGCTGCCTCGCCAACAGGGCCAGCACCACCAGCAGGCAAGCCACACGGTCTGCTGGTGATACTCCTCCACGGGCCTTGAAGGCCATGGCAGCAGCGCCGTAGGCCTCTATGCTGGCGCCATTGCAATTGCGGCAAGGACGGGTGGCAGGAGCGGCGGGAGGTCGGGCAGCAGGTTCGGCCCCAGCACCAGGGGTTCCGGGGTGCGCCTCCTCGTGGAGGCTGCACCGCTCTGCACTGCGAGCGTCGCGGGAAGGAGCCACGGTGCCGCGGCACGCAGGCCCACCCGAGGAGCTCTGGTGCGCAACGGACGCTCGGGAGGTCTCAATAGACTCAGAAACGTCGGTTGTGCGACCAGCAGCGGCCGGATACGCCAAACACGAGGATGTCAGCCTCATGACCCTTGACTGGGGGCCCCGCTGTGCTCGCAGCAGCAGTGGCATGCACCTGGCGCACGGCGCCCCTGCCTCGCCCGAGGCTGCCAAGCCGGCTGCAGGAGGCTGGTGCCAGATGTGTGATGTGCAGCATGGCAACTTAGGCCGGGCCAATGCTGTCCCCAGCTTAGCGGACAGCTGACAGCGGCGGAGCAGGCCCACGGGTGGCTGTGGTGGTGGTGGCGGCGGCACCATGGCCTGTCATGCATCCGTTGGGCACCAGAGCAGGGCAAACGCCAAGACTGCAATGCATTCAAGTCAGCTGTAGTGCAAAACAACGTCCATGGGAGAATGCCCCCATGGGTGTTGACCAGTTGGTTCGAAGCCCCGCTTGCAGGGGTGGGGTGGGGATTGGTGCAAACGGCACATTGCAAATGTAACGAGTGTTGGATCGCCTGCAATACAACCAGCAGGCAGCGGAGCTGCAAACACATCCGCGTGTGGCGGCAGCGCGCATGCAGGAGGTGGGGCTGCTGGCATGCGCGTCGTGGCGTGGCGGCGGAGCACAGCGGGCGGCGGTGGTGCCCCGACCGGCCACCTCCTTGGCGCGGTAGCTATGCGATCACATCCCCATGGTCCCGCCGCCTTAGTCTGAGGCGATGGGGCTCTTCGGCAAGCACAAGGGGAAGGCCAAGGCGCCGTTCACCTTTGGCGTGCTTGTGCACACCCTGGCGCCCTTCCCCGCCGGCCTGGGCCCGGTGTGCGTGACCTACGAGCGCGGCAGCCACTCGGGGGCCACCCAGCCCTCCAGCCCCTCTCGAGGCAGCGCTGCCTACGTTTTCGAGCAGCAGCTGGTGGTGCCCGCGACGCTCTACCAGCGCCAGGTGACGGTGCAGCGGCCGCCCGATGCGCCGGGGCTTCCGCTTGCTGCCGCCGCCGCTGCCGCCTTCCTGCAACCGCCGTGCAGTGCCGCCACTGCCATCGCACGATTGTCCGTCCCCCTCACGCTCCTCAACCGCCCCCCACTCCGGGACCTGGCAGGATGCCAAGCGCAGCGGCGGGCGCGCTGCGACCGCGTATGAGCGCAAGGAGCTGACGCTTGCTGTGGTGACCGCTGATGCCCGCGGCCGGCCGGCGGGTGCCCCGCTGGGCACCGTGCTGCTCAACCTGGCAGACTATGCAGCGGTCGAAGGCCGCTCCATGCAGCAGGCATTCACGGTGGCGCCGGCGGGCGGGCGCAACCTGGGCGGCGCCAAGCTGCTGCTGACCATCCGGTGAGCCCTGCAGGGCACGTGACCATGGCTCCAATGCAGGCTTGTGGGTGCTGCCTGCTGTGCAGCTCCACAGGCGTTGCTGTGTTCAAGACGGCAAGCCCTACCATCGGGCTGCCTAACACGGGCAGCCTGCCTTGACAGGCCAGTTCCCAACACCTCCCCAACCTGCTGCGCAGGTGCCAAGAGGGGCGTGCCAGCGGCGGCGGCGGGCTGGCTGTGGACCGCTCCCTGTCCAGCCTGGAGTCTGCAGCGGCAGCAGAGGCGCTGGCTGCTGCTGACGAGGGCGAGCTGCCCACCACGCTGAGCTCAGATGACGAGGGTGCGTTGAGTGGGGCTGCCGGCTGCATGGCGGAGGTGCAGGCTGTAGCGCGAGCGTGCCTGGCTGATGGGGTGTGAATGGTGATTGCAAATGCTGAGGTTGCTTGCGAGTGCAACTACGGCTGGCCGTCTAGATGTCTGCCATAGCGCTCATGCTCTGCCCTGCTGCCCTGCTTTGCTCACCCTGCTTGCAGGCAGCCGGCCGTCCAGCCGTGCCACCAGCAGCCGGCCCGGCAGCCGTGCAGACGCAGCGCCGGCGCCCCGCGATGGTGGAGCGCTGGCCTCTGTGCCTGAGGAGGCAGCAGCTGCTGCGGGCAAGCCGGTGCTGGGCAGTTGGCGACAGGCAGTTGCAACCACCGCAGCAGCCACCGCAGCAGCAGCTTCTTCGAACGAGCAAGGGCAGGCGGCTGCGGAGGCGTCTGGGCTGCATGATGATGATGGCTTTCTCATTGACAGCTCAGTGGATGCCAGCCTGGAGCAGGAGGCAGAGGTGCGGGATGGAGGCGGGGGCCGCTGCCTGACCGTGCTGCATTCGGTGCATGCTGGGACAGCAGCTCAGCCTGCATAACGTGCAGCCTGCTTGTCCCGTCCAAAAGCGCCATGTTTTGCCTCCACCCTGCGTTGCCTCTACACTGCGTGCAGGCCAGCGCCAGCGTGCGGCGCAACCTGGGCTCTGCTCTGGATCGAGCCGAGGCGTCAGAGGCCAGCCGGCCAGCTGAGGCAGAGGCAGAGGCAGCCAGCCGGCCTCGGGCGGCTCCCGAGGTGCAGAGCCAGCTGAGCAGCAGCAGCAGCATCCCGCGGCAAAGCAGCGCCAGCGTGGTTGCACGGCTGGGCAGCAGCAGCAGCTTCCCCAGGGCTGCTGTGGGCAGACCGGATGCTGCAGCACCCGGCCCTTCACCCTTCCTTCCAGCCGCAGAGGCAGCGGCGGCAGCAGGGGATGCTCGCAACCTTGAGCGGGCGGCCAGTGGCGCGCAGCTGCAGGGTCCGCCGCCAGTGTCTGTGCTGGCCCCTGGGCCAGAGGGCGAGTCAGGAGAGCTGCAGTCCCCGAATGCGGTCAGTGCAGGCCAGCTGTCCAGCCTGTCGGCAGCAGGCGACCCAGCCATCCCCTTCTCAGTGCCCCCCAGCACGCACCGCCGCTTTGCGCGGCACGGCGAGGAGGGCGCGGCGGGCGGCCGCCGCTGGGCCTGGCGGCGCGAGGGCGGCAGACCTGGCTCCGGTGGCAAGGGAGGCTCCATGTTCCAGCGTGCCCGCATCGCGTCAGTGAACCGGCAGGAGTCGTCGGATGGCGTGCCAGGCAGAGCAGCAGTGGAGGCATCCGCCTGCTCCGCTGCCAGCTCCAGCGCACCCAGCGTGGATCTGTCCTCCCGCCGCACCACCTCTGAAGACCCAGCGGGGCCTGCTGCACTGCCAGCTGGCTCTGCAGTGCGGCAAGGGCCCAGCCCGGTGGCGCTGCCGCTGGAGCAGCAGTTGAGCGAGGGGCCCTCAACCGCAGGAGCCTCGGCGGCTGCGGCTGCGGCCGCCAACTCTGCCTTTGCAGCGGGGTCTGGGGGCACGCACCCAGGCTCCGCGGAGCGCGGCCCACACAACTTGCAGCGGCCCAGCGCCGATGCAGCAGCAGCCGCACTAGCAGCAGCACAGCGCCAGCGCTCGTTGATGGCCGGCAGCGGCATGCTGCGGCCAGCCATCTCCTTGCTAGACTCGTTTGCACTGCCCAGCCCGGTGGACCAGCCATCGCCATCACCCTACGGCAACAACCCGCTGGCGGATGCGCTGGTGCGGGAGTTGCGCACTCTGGCAGCCTTAGAGGTGAGGTGCTAAAAGCTGCTGCTGGGTGGCTCTTCAGGCCAGCAGCCACGCTGTGGCAGCGCTTGGAGCAATCTATGGCCAACTGCACTGCCGCACACGCAATCTGCCTCTCGGCCGCAGGGTGCCTGAGCCTTTGTCCCAATCGCCCACTCCCCATGCAGTCTGCGGTGTACCTGGCTGGTGGGCGGCGAGCCTTTGCTGGCGCCACCAGCAGCGCTGCGGGCGCCAGCCGCCAGCTGCATGCGCCCGCCCGCCGCCTGGCCCGCACCATCCTCAGCCTGGGACCGCAGGAGGGGCTGGCGTTCGGGCTGCAGGCCATTCGTGCCATTGAGGCCACGGCGGGGGCAGCCTCAGGCGACCTACACCGGCTGACCTTTTGGTGGAGCAACATCCTGCAGCTGCGGCTGATGCTGTGGGCGCTGGGCCAGGGTCCCGACGCCGCCGTTGCCGCTGCGGCTGCCGCTGAGGGCGGCAGCAGCGGCGCATGGCCCCAAGCTGTGGCAGCGGCACCCAGCAGTAGTGCGGGCAGCAGGCTGGACGAGCTGGACCAGCAGGCCAGTGGAGCGCACTGGTCGCCACGTGCCGTGCTGGCGGCGGCAGCTGGCACCAAGCACGGGCTGGACTGGATGCAGGCAAGCGGTGGGGCGTTGTGGTCTGAGCTGGCATTGAAGGTATTGATGGCTGGACCGCGCTGCATTGCCCTGGACGCAGTGCTGGTGCTTGCAGCCTGTTCAACACCAGTGCCGTTCTAGGTGCTGTGCATTCGAATAATGGATCGCTGCCCCGGCTGCTGCAGCTGCTGCTGGCGCCGCTGCGTGACCTGGAGGGCTGGCTGTTCTCAGAAATGCTGAAGCACCTGTGGTGGCGGGTGCTGCTGCAAGAGGTCACCGCGCTGCAGCCCGGCGGCAGCAGCAGCAGCCTAGTAAAGGCGTCACCGCTTGCGTCCAGCACTGCTGCGCTGCGGCCTGGCGAGGCCAGCAACGGTGCGATCGGGCGATCTGCACAGTCGGCACCACACCTGGCTGCTGGCGTGGTGCGGGGCAGCAGTGACGGGCAGGGTACGGCATCGATGCAAGGCACACCTCGCAGCTTTGAGACACCAGAGGTGCGTAGGGGTTGTGGGGATGCAATGCATGCGCGCCGTCAACCAGGCAGGAATCTGTATGTTGCCCTGCTGCCTCGAGCACTGCGGATTCCATTATGCTGGTTATGCCTGCAGCTGATTCCTGCTAGCACTGCCACCCTGCACCCTGCAGGAGGAAGCGGTGCAGCGCTGGGTGGTGGCACTGGGCGGCGTGGAGCGCTCGCTGCGGGGGCAGCACCGCCCGCCGCCAGCACCGCGGCCCCACCTCGCCCTGCTGCACCGCCACCTAATTGTGGCACTGCTGCATAGGCTGGACACGCTGCTGTTCAGGTGCGGGGTCTGCAGCACAGGGGCTGCCTTAGGACATAGGGTACTTGGCAAGTTGGTGGTGCCACAGCCGGCTGAACATACTCATAAACTGCTCGAGCTGCAGCTTTACAGCCAATGTTGAACAATAAAACAACATTCCTCAATGCAGGAAGCTGCTGCTGGACGAGGGCGAGGTGCCAGTGCTGCGCCTGCCCAGCATGAGCGGGCGCGACACCTTCAGCCGCAGGTGTGTGTGTATTGGTTTGGTTGCCTATCTGCAGATGCACCTGGCTCACTCAGTTAGCAAGCCATGGAGGTTGCTCTTTCCATTGCACATGCACCCCTGTTCCCCGCGGCTGCAACCTCGCAGTGCGGAGGCGGATGAGGTGCTGGGCAGCGCAGGCGCTGAGGCTGCGGCTGTGGGCCTGCTGGAGCCGGCGGTGCTGCCCTTCCAGCGGTGAGGGGACGCCCTGCTGCTGCCACTGCTTGTCATCGCCGATTAGCGCATCTTTCTCGGCTTGCATGCAGCCTGTTGGCCGGCCGCCGTGCCTGCCCCCAGCCGCTTGCCACTAATGAGATTTCTGCTGCCCCGTCGGTGCAGGGGCGCGGTCACCTTTGGGACGGGCGTGAACCTGAAGATGGCGGTCAGCCGGCTCACCGGCTGGGCTGCCGACTGCGGCGTGAAGGAGGACCGGCTGCCGCAGGCGAGTGGGGTGGCGGCGACCGGGGGAAGTGTGGAGTGAGTGGTGAAGGCGACCTGGTGCCACCGCTCCTGGTGCCACCGCTGCTATGGCTGCCAACCGCTTTGCCGAGCTCAGCCCAACCTCGCCGCTCATCCACCGCTCATCCACCTCTGTCCCCACCCATGTAGCTGCAGGCAGCCCGCAGCACCGACATGAGTGACTACCGCCTGTTCCCCTGCCTGCGTGCCACCGCTGACCTGCTCATGATGCCCAAGGAGGTGGGGAGAGAGGGCTGGGCAGTGTGCCATGCGTTGGAGCCCTTCCTTGCTTTGGAAACCCTTGCTTGCTTTGGAGCGGGGCAGGGCAGGCGCCTGCTGGACGCGCGGAGCTTGCCGTTTTGCAGGAGTACTGCACAATGTGCACTGATGTCGTATCAAACGTCCGCCAGGCAGCCTCCGGCCTGCTGGTTGGTTGTGCTGGCATGGCTCAACCCCCTGCTGTGTCCTGCCCGGCCCTCCCCCTGCCGCAGGTGCTGACCGATGCCTCCATCCGGCGGGAGGTGGTGCCCGGCCTGCCGCTGCACCGCGTGTGCCAGCTGCTGGAGCGCTTCCAGCCGGATGACTGCGCGCCCGACCCGCTGCCGCCAGGTGGGTGTGGGGCTGGATGGCGGGTGATGCGCCTGTGGGCCGCTGGGCTGCAATTGGCAGGGGCAGCCTTTGAGTCAGCTGGGCCGGGGCCAGTAGCACATCCTGGAACTACACTGGAACTGTCGCTCCGCTGTCCTTCCCATGCTTGTCCACCCCACCAGCTCCCTGCACTGCTGCGCCCCTCCTATGTCCAGGCCTGCTGGAGACGCTGCAGAGCGAGAGCCCACGCAGCGACGGCTCCACCCCCTCCCCCACCTCCAAGGCGGAGGACGAGTATGCGCCACCGCCTGAGGCCTCGCTGTTGGCCGATGGTGAGCAGGGGAGGGCGGTGTAGCATTGCCGGGCATTGTGTGAACGGCGGCAGCAGGCGCATTCAACTTCGTGCTCGATAGCAGTGGTGCGCGGCTGCATGTACCACTTCACTGCCGAGTAGCTGTCTGCCCAGCTGCGGCCCTCACCAAGCTGCTGCCCACTGTGCGTGCCCTGCAGGCGTGATTGAGCCGCTGAGCCTGGAGCTGGATGAGGAGAGCGAGGACGAGCTGGAGTCGCTGGCTGGCGTACCACTGCACCCCCGTGCAGCCGGCAGCGGCAGCGGCGGCCCCACCACCGGCGGCGGCCTGGGCTCAGGGGCACTGGAGGACCTGCGGGCGCAGCGCTTTGTGCTGCTTCGAGAGCTGTGGGCAGCGGCGCCGCGCTGATTGAAGCAGCTGGTCTTAACGCCGGCTGTAGCTGTTGCCTTCAGAATGAACGTGATTGCTTGCTTAATTTGATGCAATAGCTACAACGTGTGGATGAGCGCCCAACATCAAAACAGTCCCTGCGATACACCAGAGTGTGCGCAGTCACACAGTCAGCATCTGGCCATCGTCCCACATGGCAGTTCAGCCGCCACTGCACAGTTGTTGTCGGGGAGTGCAGCAGGGGCAGCATCTGAACTGCAGCAGCTGCTGACCTGGGTACTCTGCTGGCAAGCAAAGCCAACACTAGTGCCGCCGCAGCAGCACTCCCCCAACCCGTGTGCTGCCCTGGCGAGGCAGTTGGGAGCGCACAACGCCCCAGCTGCTGCATTCAGGTATGGCTGCCGGTCAGATCTGACCAATGGAGAATCTAGATTCTCCATTGGGTTCAAAGCTGCCCTGGCTGCAGGGCGGACAGGTCTCGTTTATGCTCCAAGAATGCCCCGTCACGATGCCAGCGCTGCTCCTCGTGCCGCTCGCATGGGCGTGGATCGGCGGCGGCGGCGGCCCTCCCCCTCTGTCGGCTGGCCTGCCCAGCCCTTCATCTCGCCTACAGTCGGTCCCTTCAACCGTTTGTGAGCGAGCAGAGTAGCCGCGGCGTTGCTGCAAGCGCGTTGCACGCCTGAACGCCCCTGAGCAGGTACCCGGGGTTTGTGTGCTCCTCTGGATGGGGGAAGAGCCAATCGCTCGATCATGCGTGGCCGCGAGGCCTGACGTGCACAGTCACCGCCGCCGCCGCTGCCGCATTGCAGCGCAGGGAGGAGCCCTCACCATGCTGCAGCTGCCAACCAAGAGGCGACTGGTAAGAGAATAGCAGATGCGGGTGCGTTTGTTGGGCACATTGTGCTGCTTGTGTAGTGTCGGCGGATCAATTCGGGCCAGCAATCGCGAGCTGGCCGGAAGCACATGCACTTTGCGGCAGCGGCAGGCGGTGGTGGCCTGCCAGCCTAATGGACCAGGCCAGTTCATCAGCAGCTGTTCGACTGGTCCGATTTTCACTGCTGCAGGGCCTAGGCATGGTCAATGAGGGGAAAACTTGCTACATCGCTGCCGTGGCGCAGGTGCTGGTGCACACTCCGCCATTTGTGCACGCGCTGCTGTCGCTCAGCCCCGAACGGCTGGCTGGAACGGTGAGCGCCCCCTCCTTCTGCCCATTGCTGTTCTGCTTGGCCAAGGGCATGATTTGTACGGCAGCCTCGCAGCACCACGTTGCACTACATGTTGCCTCCGGGGTGTCCGGGGTCTGGAACACCACCCGCCTGACAGTGCCGCTCCGTTCCGCCTGCCCTGCCTGCAGTGCGGCAAGTACGGCCAGTCCCAACCCATCAAGGTGCTGCACGACGTGGTCAAGACCTCGCTGGACAGCTCCAAAACGGCTCCCATGCGGCCTCTGGAGCTGTACAAGACGGCTCGCGACATCTGCCGGTGCGCCATGTGGGGAGGCGGCTGTGCTGCGAGTGGGGAGGCGGCCGCCTGCCATAACACCCCCATACTGCGCAGCATGCCTCAGGCTGCCTGTGCATTACAAGCTGCAGCCAGGCATGCCACCCCACCAAACGATCCTAGCGATTGGCGTTGTGTATCACCGCCCAGCTGTGCTGTGCCGCTTGCTGAGTGCCGCTTGCTGAGTGCCCCATGTGCGATCCCAGCAACTGCGCCGCTGCGCTGCACCCCTTGCCACCCTCTCCATCCCGCAGCTTCAAGCCCGGCGAGCAGCAGGACGCACAAGAGCTCTACGTCCAGCTCATGAACGCCCTGGCCGAGGCGGACACGCCTCCCGACGACGAGCTGCCCTTCGTTGACCAGGTGTTCGGCTGGCAGATTGCCACCAAGGTGGGTGGTCTAGGGGCTGGCGGGGCACAGGTCACCTGCCGTGCATTGCAGGGGTGCTGGGCTGGAGGATAGCATCCGGGGCTGTACACGGGGCTGTGGCGGCATCGTGGCATGCTTGCCATGTCCTGCTGTGGTGCAGCGCCCGGCCCCGCCGCCTTCCCTGTTGACGCCATTCCTCAAACGTCCCCATGGCCGCCCCCACCTCCCGCCTCGCAGACCAAGTGCAAGGCATGCGGCCACGAGAACAACGACCGCACGCCCTGCAAGGATGTGTCGGTGGAGATTGAGGGCAAGAAGACGCTTGAGGAGGCCCTGCGCAGCTACACAGCAGGCAAGCAAAGCAGTGGGCAGTGGCCAAGTTGATTGGGTGGCTGGCGGGGCGGGGCAGGGCAGGCTGCACTGGAATGCAGTGGATGCAGCAGCAGGTGGCTTGTGGGCAGGGCAGGGCAGGCTGCGCTGGAATGCAGTGGATGCAGCAACAGGTGGCTTATGGGCAGGGCAGGGCAGGCTGCGCTGGAATGCAGTGGATGCAGCAGCAGGTGGCTTGTGGGCACCCGGCGCGCCTCTTCCCACCGCACACTCTTGTGGCTCGTCTGTTAGCTGCAGCACTGTTGCCTGCCCGCGCCCCCTTGTGCAGAGGAGGCGGTGGAGGAGCACCCGTGTGGCAAGTGTGGCGCGCGCTGCTGCACCAACCAAGTGATGCTGGAGCAGCTGCCTGAGGTGGCTGCAATCCACCTGAAGCGCTTCACAGCGGAGTCCGACAAGCTGACCCACCACGTGCGTGGGCAGGATGGGATGGGATGGGATGGGATGGGATGTGCTGGTGGGCGGAGGCTGTGCAGCCTGGGGCCTGGGCGAGCGCATGTGCAGCTCTTACCTAGCTGCCTGCTGTGTGCGCTCTGCTGCTGCGCGCGAGCGTAAGGACCACCACTTCCTGAGCACTGCCTGTTGTGCCGCCCCGTGCGCCCTGCAGGTGAGCCTGCCCAAGGAGCTGGACCTGGGCGCCTTCAAGACGGGGCAGGGGCAGCAGGAGGAGCTGTACGACCTGTACGCCGTGGTGGTGCACAGGAACTTCAAGGGCGACAACTCCTGTGCCAAGGGCCACTACTTCTCCTACGTGAAAGTGGACAAGTACTGTCACAGGATTGATGACTGCAGAGTCACCAAGCGGGTGGGCGCATGACAGTTGCTGCTGAGTAGCTTGGGGGGCAGTACAGGCGCTCCACATGTGGCTTAAGCCAGCAAGCTTGCCAATACCTCATCACGGTGCCCGCCATGCGTTGCTTGCACGGTGCGGTGCGCACATGAGCTGCACACCCCAACCTGCTTGATGCCCTCCCGTTGTCCTCGCAGGTGACCCCCAGCGATATGTTAAAGGCGCAGGCCTACATGGCCTTCTACAAGAAGCGCGCCCCCGCCCTGCCAGCGCCGCCCGCCCGCAGCTTCGCCAGCGTGGTGGCATCCCGCCCCGCTGCGGCAGCCGGCGCCAGCGCTGCCGCACCCAACCGCCCGCCGCCGGTGCCCGCCCAGCCGCTGTCCCAGCCGCAGCAGGCGCAGCCGCCCTCCCGCGAGTCTCAGCGGGACGCCAAGCGGAAGCGGCAGGCAGAGCGGGAGGCGGAGAGCCGTGCCGCTGTTGCGGCCGCCCTGGCTGGCGGCGATGCCCGTGTCGGCGGCGGCAGCGGCGGTGAGGGCAGCACCAGCGATGAGGAGCAGTCGCTGAAGGCCTCCGCTGCCAAGCGCAAGAAGGGCCGCCAGCTCAAGGGCAAGGCAGCTGCCAGCACGGCAGTGGGCAAGGGCGGAGCAGCTGCCGCCGCAGCCAAGGCTGTGGCCATGTCTCCTGCGCTGCCCACCCTCCCCAAGAAGAAGGCAAGCTCACTTGATTCTGCCACTTGTTTATCTGGAGTGGCATCTGTCCATTTGCAGCTGCGACGTTTGATTGTGGTGCTCTGCATGCAAGGCGGCTGTCCTGGTGCCAACACGCGGCTATGCTGCTACTTGCCACTTGCCACTGCTTCGTTCATGTTTACCACCATACCCGCTGCAGCCCAACCTCCCTGTATTACAGGACACGGCTGCTGCTGCCGCCACCGCTGCCACCACTGCCACCGCCAAGGCGCACAGCCCCCGCTCCACCCCAGCGGCCCCTGCTTCAACCACTGCTGCTGCCACTGCCGCAGCGGCAGGTGCGCATTCGTCGCAAACATCCCTCCTCGTCTGCATGCAGCTGTGTGACTTCTTGCCTCTATTGACCTGAATGCACTGCCATGGCCGTGTTAGGCTTCTGTGGGTGCTTGAAGACATACCTTTGCTTCCCATTGCCCCTGCCGCAGCTCCCAAGACAACATCGCCGGCAACGAGCAAGGGCGCACGTGAATCGACTGCCCTGTTTCGGTGAGCACAGCCGCCTTTACCAGCCTGCATTGGCATCGTAACCGACTGACATGCAATGCAACTGCGCCGCCGCCGCACGACAGCCGGACCTGCCCTGCAGCTGTGAACCATGCACCCTTCCCCGGCTGCTCTTCTTACCAGGCGATCGTGGTGCATCCTGCTTCCTCTCTGTGCTGCAGGAGCGCCCGCGAGCCCACCGCGCTGGAGCGGGGCCAGCTGAAGGCCAAAGGCCTGCAGCAGCAGCAGCAGCAGCAGCAGCAGCGCCGGCGGCGCCGGCGGCCGCGCAAGGGGGCAGCTGTGGCAGGGCAGGCAGGAGGCGCCCCTGTCGCCGAGCCGGTGTGGGCGGAGTTGCGGTGCGAGCCCGGCCACCAGCATGTCTACAGCGTCATGCCAGAGCAGCTAGCAAGCTTCCAGGACCATGGCCTGCTGGCCTTCGACACAACCATGGCTGCACTGGCGCCCAGCCAGGAGCTGCTGGCCGACTTTGTGCGCCTGGCCGCCAAGCACAGCCCCGGCAAGCAGCTGGGCAGGAGCGGCAACCGCTTTGTGATCGAGGCGGCTGCGCTCATGCACCCGGAAGTGCGCAGCCACCCAGCCATTGCGCCTCTCCTGCAGTTCTGGGAGGCGTTTGTGGCTCAGCACCCTGACAGCATGCACTGGGCCCATGACTCAGACTGGTGGATCTCAGGCGTGGCAGAGGGCAACTGGCTGGACATGCATGCCCACGTCATCGGCGCTGGGCATGACGATTACGGCGGCATTGGCCACGGTGGCGTGCGGCGCGACGTGGCAGACGGCTGCAGCACGTATCAGCTGTGCGTCCGTGCCTGCAGCTCCAGCACAGTGGAGCAGGCTGCCATGGCACGCAGCATGATAGCGCTGCAGAGCGGCAGCCAGGGCTCCAACCACTCAGCGCCCATGCCTCACGGCTCAGCCCACGGCTTGGACCGCCGCGGGCAGGGTGAGGAGGCTTTTAAGCCTCGGCAAGGGCTTGAGGACTTGGGCGCACGGCGCAGGACCCTCAACCTGCACGGCGTGCCGCAGGCGAGCGTGGTTTGTGTGGACAGCCATACAATGAAACAACACAAGGGATGTTGACTAGCAGGCTGCCTACTCGGATGCGCCTGCCTCTTTGCCCGTTGTCCATGCTGCCCAAAGGCTACTGGCCTCCTGCCTTCCTGCCCGCCTGCCTGCCCGCCACTCAAGTAACTCACAAGCATAGCGCTGCCCCTTGCACCTGGATGCAGAGCCTTCAACTGCAGCTAACGCTTATGCGGAAGCTGGTGGTCAAGGCTCCACGCGGCCGGCCGGCCAACCGGCTGCTTGGAGACTGCCTGGATGCCTCGATCTGCAAGCGAGTGCAGGCAGCACCGCCAGCTGGCCAGCTTGCTTTGCCAGCTGCTCTGCAGCTTTGCCAGGTGCCACTGAAGCTGCCAGCCGCCAGCCTGCAGCAGGGTGAGGGCCGGCCCAGCCTGACGGCAGCAGCCAATGTGCAGCAGGCAGAGGGGCAGCAGCCCAGCCCGCTGGCAGCAGAGATGCAGCAGGATGAGCAGCAGTTCAGCCCGCCGGCCTCCAGTGTGCAGCAGGGCGAGGGGCAGCTCAGCCCGCCGGCAGCAGCCGGTGTGCAGCAGGGCGAGGGACAGCCCAGCCCGCCGGCAGCGGAGATGGACTTGTGCGGTCTGCTGAGCCTTGCAAGCGGCGACCTGCTGATGTGGGATGATTCGCTGCACCTGCCAGCGGCGAGTCTGCCTCCGCTGCAGTGGCCGCCAGCTCTGCCTGCTGATTTCCTAGCCCTCATTACACCACAAACGGTGGACGTGCAGGGTGAGAACGCTGGTTTGTTCGGCCAGGCTTGACTGAGGAGCTGTCTGGGAGGGTGTGTCTGTGCTGCTGCCGTTGCTGGCTCCTCATTTGTTCGTTGCCGGGACAGTAGCAAAAAATGCAGCAGTTGCCCAATGCCAGCAGCATGAACAGCCGCTCATAAGGATGCCTGCCCCCTTCATCCCTCACCGCAGACGCCATCGGCTCCTTCTACTCCAGCCTGCCGCTCCAGCACTCAGTTGGCCGCCTACCGCTGCGCACAGTGCTGGACTGGGTGGATGTACCAGACTATCCCCGGCCGTTTGACTTTACTCAGTGGCGGGTGGCTGGCCTGATCTGGGCGCTGTGGATGCGGCACGGCCCAGGCAGCATGCCCAGCCGCTACTTTGCTGCCCTGCAGCAGCACGCAGCGGTGCCAGCGGAGGTGCAGTCCCCAGACGACTCCTCCCACGCAGCACAGCGTCTCCACAGCCTGCTGCTGCAGGCAGCAGAGGCTGGCGAGCCGAGTGCTGTTGCTGCAGCGTCCACCCTGCAGAGCGGCAGCTGCAGCCTGGGAGAGGCAATCCTTGCCTGGGGCATCACGGCTGAGGAGGCTGACAGCCGCGCACTAGCAGCAGACCCAGCACTGGAGCAGGAACATGCAAAGTGGCAACAGGTGCAGCACGTGGCAGCAGGACACCCTGAGGGGTTTGAAGCAGCATGCAACCCTGCCATGGCCCAGCTGGCGTACGCAGCTGCTGCCGCGCAGGAGGAGCGCTGGAGGCAGCCGCTGAGCGCAGATGCTGCAGAACGCATTGCAGCAGAGTACCCAGGTGCGTCTTGAAGGCGTGCTCGAAGGCAAAAGCATCAGCTGGCTTTGCTCCACGGGTTGTTTGTGGTGCTCGTGGGCCACGTTGTCGCAGGAGGGGCCTTCCTGACTGCGTGAATCAAGCCATGCGCGTTTTTCCTAGTTACACGTGTGCACCATTGCCCATGCAATCTGCAGACGGCTTCGTCAAGAGGCGACCGGCTGCACACGTGCTGTTGCTGCTGGGGGACGCAGCCCGCAAGGTGCCGTTGGCTGAGCAGATTGTGGCGCTGGCGCTGTCCAACATGGCCGGCGACAAGCGGAGCTGCCACCTGCAGCCCATCCACACCTGGCTGGCCGGCCTGGCCGAGGATGACAGCCTGCTGCAGCAGCTGGATGCAGCAGATGACGAGTGCGGCAGCATCGACAACGTAACAGACGCAGCCAAGCGTGTCCTGTTGCGTCGGAGGGCGGCCGCAGCAGCTGCACGTGCTGTGCGGAGCCAGACAGCGTTGCTGGCAGCCTGCAAGGTGCTCTGGACGGCAGTCTGTGCTGCGCTGGGCGGTGCAGCTCAAGCAGCAGACCCTGAATCTCTCGCAGCAGCACGTGCAGCGCCAGTCTGGGTGGACACCAATGGCAACAAGGTGCCGCAGGGGACACCTGGTGCGGCCGAGGTCACAGGGCCAGCATATGGCGGTGAGTTGCTCGTCGCCGCACTGGCTCATTGTGTCTATCAGTGTTTCCACTCAGCGATGATGGGCGCAGGCCAGGTAATGCAGCAGCGGGCAGGGCGCTGAAGGGTTGTTCGTACATCAGTCAAGGCGTGTAGTGCTGCTGTGCCCGTGCACCCTGGCCCGAGCATTTGTTCTGCTTGTTGCTCCAATGCTGCTTATTGCAGCGATGCAATCTGCGCGGGTCCGAGCTGAGACCGGCACACGCAGCGTGGGCTACCCACAGCAGGCTTTGCGGGGCGACGCCACCATTATTGCCGGCGGCAGCGAGGAGCTGGGCAACGTGACTGCCTGCTACCTTCAGGGGATTCGCAATGGTGAGAGCCGCGCGGGCTTGCTTTGCTGGCTGCGATGAGCGCTGGTGAAATCTAGTACTGGCTGACTCAGATGCACATGCCTGCTGACGTAACACCCGAATCTGCCCACCTGGTCCCCCGGGCACGTTGATCTCTGCAGCCAAGTTCTTTGGCACTGGCGAGTTCCAGAAGGGCACCAAGACCGGCACGCAGGTGAGGGAGGCACGCGGCAGGCTGGAGGCACTGGAGGCAGCGCTCTTGGCAGCGGCGGCAGCCGCAGCTGTGCCCGGAGAGCCAGAGGAGGCGCGGCGCGAGGCGGAGGAGGGAGCGGCGCGATCGCTGCGGCTGGTGGCACGCTACCACGGTGCGGCTGGGGGTGGCAAGCTGCCAGGCGTTCCCTGTAGGAGCATGGATGCGTTGATGGCGGCTGCCTTCCATTCTGCTGAATGCTTGCTCCTCTGCTCCTGTTGCTGACCCCTCCTGCCAGACCTGCCTCTCCTGCCTCTCCAGTGGCGCGAGGCGGTCCTTATGCCAGCATGCTCAGCGAGTTCGACTGCCTCCGTGAGGCGCAGCAGGAGGCAGAGGGCTGGGTGAGGCAGATTGAAACAGCTGTGCCGCCTGGTGGCGATGTGATGCAGGGCCTGAAGCAGGCAATGCTGACCTTCAGCTCGCAGCTGTACCAGGAAATGAAGCTGGCAAAGGAAGCCGCCAAGCGCAGCGCAGCCGTGGAGCAGCTTTGGGCAGGCGTGGCAGCCGCGGGCAGGGCTGCTGGCGCGCTGCCACCGGCTGTTGCAAGCAGCAAGGCAGCCAGCCCCTCGCGCAAGCGTCGGCGCAGTGGTCAGCAGCAGCAGCGCCAGCAGCAGCAGGTGGTGGTGAGCAGCGCCAGTGATGGGAGCAGCAGCGCCACCAGCAGCAGCGGCAGCGAGGGCAGCAGCGGCGAGGACGTGGACCAGCCGCCGGCCAAGCGCCGCTGGGCAGGTGAGAGGCACGGGTTGGTAGAGGTTGGTGGGTGTGGCACACCAGCATCAAGAGCGTGCAATCATGCGCAACGCAGCTGGGTGGTGGGACCTGTGGACAGCATGTGTACTTTGAAGCACACAACTGCATATGCCCATTGCGTTGCAGCCGCTTAGCTGGTACACTGCCTGCCGATGTTCACACCAGCAGGTTGAGTCACCAATCCAGTCCCCCGCATGCTCCTTTGCATTGCAGGCCACACGGGTGGGCGGAGCTCCGCCCGGCTGGAGGCTCAGCGGGCTGCTGCTACCATTGACGTGAGCAACGTCTGCATGGACATGCTTTGCCGCGCCTGAGCTGTGATGCACACCACTTGCATGCAACTGGCTGGTGCGCTGGGGCTGATTCGCGTCACACTACAGGGCCGCGCTGAGCGCCATCATGAGCGATCGTGCATTCATGTGCATCCCAGCCCTGCGTCCATTTGCAGGCGGCGGCTGATCCTGCGGCTCAGCACCAGCAGCCGGCTGCTGGCCAGGGTCAGATGGCGGCGGCGGCGGCAGGGGCGCCAGCTCAGCGCCGGCGGGCGGCGGGGCGCAAGCGGTCTGCTGGCGAGTGATGCGGCAGCGGCAGCCGGCGTGCTGCCCTCGGTGCGGTGGCCAGTATTTCACTCAGCAAACTGTGTATTGTCAACTGGGCAGCATGTCCAGCCCACAACATGTAACTAGAGCAGTTGAGGTGAACCAGTGGCAGCTGCCACCCAGGGCTGCATGCCACAGGCTCTCAAACGCATGTCCCTCATTCACTGGGTTGCTTGCAGCCACGTCTCGTGCATGTGCTGTGCAGGGCAGGAGGATGAGCACAGAGAAAGGGGAGGGTCAGAGTTGGGGCAGGGTGGCCGTGTGGTACGCCGCCGCTCCATGTCGACTTGGGTGCGGAGCAGACGAGGCGGTGCTGTCGTGCCCACATGCCGGCTGCAGGCTGGCTGTAAACTGGGCCTGAACTGCAACAGCTGACGGGCTTCGCACTGCAACAACTTGCTTGCTTGCTTGGGTTACAGAGACTGGGCCTGGTCCACAGGCATGCTAGCTCTGGAAACAATGCAACGAGGGGCGTGCAATGCAGTAATGAAACAACAGCAGTGGAGGCCGGGTGTCCGGCTGACCCCATCGTTAATCACCACCGACTACTGGGAGCATGCACGAACAACGTTGCTGCAAGACGGGTGGGGAGCAGAAAGCGGAAGGGCAGGGCGCGGGGGAGGCGGGCGCGCGGCCCCGGCCCGGCCCACGCGCCCAGCAAACCAGCCAGCACTGCAACAACTGACTGAGACTGGGCCTGGGCAAAGGGGAACCGGGTGGGCAGGAAAATGAGTCAAGGACCCTGTGCCCCAGGCACCATTTTGGACCAGCACAGGTCCAGAAATTATCCTTAGGTCAGGGGTTCGACCCCCCTACAGCGCGTTTGTTTCCCTGGCACACACACATGCGCTGTTAGCTCAGTGGAGAGAGCGAAGGACTTCTATTTTATGGTGATTAGGGCAAATTTGGGCCACCTGCTGCATGTGCAGCATGTCTGCAGACCCGTGGCACATACGTGGCCCGCACACATTTCACCCTTCCCCCTTACTCCCAGCTGCTGTGCCAGCATGCAAGTGCTCTCTGTGACCTTGATTACAGCAGAGGGGCTCAATGTGGGCTTGCTGTGGTCATCTGTGCCACCTCCCCGCACCCATACGTGCCATCCACGGCATGCGGGGCTGGCGTGCGCATGTGGCGACTTGTGACATCTCCCCGTCGCATCTCAGCATCTCAACCATTCAAAGCTGCTGTGTCGGCCAAGGACTAGGTCGCAACAGCTCGGCCTGCACACCCTGGGGGCACATGTCAAGTTTGGAAGTGCAACTCCCCATGTGAGCTCGGGGGATGCGCACCCGGTCGGTCGGTTCGGCGGCAGCGCATCCCCCCGGCGGCCCGGGGTCATTTTGCCGCCGTTGCCGCTGCAGGGCGGCGGCTGGGAACGCCAGGGGCCTGGGGCGCGGCAGGGGCGTCGCTGACGCCCACAGAGGCTGTAGGAGGAGCGAGGCTGGCTGCTGGGTGCTGGAGCTGGGAGGCTCCCGCAGGGGCGCGCCTGGCGACCGCCGGAAGGCCGCCGCGGGCCTTACAGTGGATCTGTGCCGCAGAACGAAGCGATGTGTGGAGCGGCAAGCCGCGCAGACAGCCGCCCTGGCTCTCCCGCCCGTGCGGGTGCACCCTTGCACGGGGGGTGCAGCCCCCGCCACATCAACACCCCGCCACGGGGCCCCTGTCGCCACAATGCGGCTGGAGATTGATTCAGCAAGCTGTTCATGGTATGCAAGCTGTTTCCAGGTCACTATTGGGCAGGGAGCGGAGCAAACGGCCCAGCTGCTCCGCGTGCATGCCGCATGCGCCGCGGTGCAGCATCGCGTCACACTTGGGGTGCATGCATCACGGCATACTTGCAGCTGTGCTTCAATGCCCACACAGTACCTCCGTACAGCTGGTCAGGAGCTACTTATAGTTGCCGCTGCCCACAGACAAGGGGTAATGTTGCAGAGCCTGGCCTCGGGCAGGCGCCACCAAGCGGGGCAGCCTAGCGGCAGTTGTGGCGGCAAAGCCCAGGCAACGGGTCGCTTGCACGGAACGCTGCCCAAAGTGTCTCAAGTGAAAGCCAGATCATAAATCAGTTTGAGAGTTCCGATAGAAGTCAGTTGCGAGCCCTACTGGCCGACATGCACAGCCCACCAGCGGCCAACGGTCGGATGCGGCGCCCACGTGGCGGGCCGCCGCCGCCGCATGATTCAAACCTGGGCCGCTCCCGTGCCGCTCCCCGCGCACAGCCGTCATCGTGACACCTCCTGCTGGTCCCGCTCCGCTGCCCGCAGCCCGCCCGGCCCTCCCAGCAGCTGCCGGGCAATGGTGGCGAGCACGCGGAAGAGGAGCGCGGCCGCGGCCATCCAGCCGGCAGCGCAGGCCACTCCAAAGCGCATGAAGGCGGGCAGCAGCCCCCCCGCGGCCGCAGGCTCGACGCCGCAGGCGCGCGGCCTCCGCGGCTCGCCTGCGGCCACTCCCAGCAAGCAGGCAGGCGCCTCCGTGCCGAAGAAAGGTGGGTCGGCGGCCGGCAGCTCCGATGGCCTGCACATGCCGCGGCGCCGCCGCTCCCGCCGTTCTGTGTGGGAAAAGGCGGCACACGACCAGAGGCGGCACACCCTCGCTCAGCCGCCCTCGCCTTTCTCACTCCGCACCTGCGCAGGCAGCCGTGGCGCAGCTTTCTTGGCGGCTGCAGGCATCGCCCTGCCCGCCGCGGATGCACCGCCCAAGCTGTCCACCAAGAAGGAGAGCGCGGTCAAGGCTCGGCGCCTGGACGCGCAAGCGGATGCGGCAGCCACCAAGCCTGCCTCGCTCCGCCGCAACCTGCTGCTGCAGCAGCCGCTGCCGCGCAAGCTGCAGGCGCTGATGGACATGTTTGGTGAGTGCCGGGCCCAGGCAAGGGTGGCAGCAGCTGCAATTAGTGGGTCGGTTGGCCGTTGGTTGGCGTGCAACCAGTCTTGCCTGCCTCGCATCTGCCCAGCCACCCACCATCACCAACAGCCCTGTCCTTGCTCCCTTCCCTCTTCCCGCAGCCGGCCTGCAGACGGTGCATGAGGTGATGCGCAAGCGCGGGCAGCGCACCACCTTCCAGAACATGCGGCAGGCGGTGGAGGAGGCCAGCGGCAGGCGCTTCCTGGTGAGGGCCTGGGGAGCGTGGCTTGCCTGGTGTGCTTGCCTTGGATGCCACTGACGAAGCGGGGGGCAGTTTGCACGCTGCTTCGAGCATGTCTGCAGTTGTTCCCACAAACAGGGCGTGACTTGCCGGCGTGGCTTGCCGCTGCCTTGCTCACCCCACCAACGACCCTCCTTTCTCCGATGTGCTGCCCTGCCGCAGCTGTCGCACGTGGCGCAGCTCAAGCACCTGCTGCCCGAGGCGCTGGAACTAGAGTGGGTGAAGCTGCCGGTGGCTGCCCACACCAGCCGCACAGAGGCGCACCTGCTGATTACGCTCAACGGCGAGGCAGCAGGGGAGGCGGCGGCGAGCGAGGGTGCGGCGCCGCGCGGCGGCGAGCTGCAGGCGGCCCGCCAGCTGCTGCACTGCCGGCTGGCGGGGCACCTTCTGGAGAGCTACCGCGGCCACCTGGGCAGCCGGGCAGCAGAGGCGCGGCAAGCCGGAGATGCAGCGGCAGCAGCAGATCTGGAGGCAGCGTGCACAGCAGCAGAGCGACCACCGGTGACGCAGTGGGTGGAGCCCTACCCAGAGGGTGCAGCAGATGTTCCGCAGCTGGCGCTGCCGCCGCGGCCAGAGGCTGCCACTCCCTCCTCCCGTGCCGCCAGCCCTGCTGTGCTGGGTGGTGCAGCGGCAGCGGCAGCAGCAGCAGGCGCAGCGCAGCTGGGGGTGCCGGGCACGCCTGCCACCGGCCTCAAGCCGCAGGCCACAACTGCAGGTGCGTCAGCAGGAGTTGTGCTGCCGGCTTTGTTGATTCCTGGCCCGCGCTGCAGCTGCTTGATGGCATATACCAGCCCACCTTGACCACTAGTGAGTGACATGGCAAGTGCAGACACCCATGCCTGACCTCGCCCATTCCCTGCCACACCGTCCTGCAGGCCGCACTGGGCGGCCACCGGTGTACCCCAACACAGTTGAGCGGCACCGCCTGCAGCAGCGCCGCCTATCATTCAGCGGCACTGACCCACTGGCGAGTGCGGCAGCAGCAGCGGCGGCAGCGGCGCGCCCCTCAGCCAGCGGGCAGCGGCGGGTAGCGGGCAGCAGCACTCCTCTGGACAAGCTGAGCCGCCACCTAGACAGCGCCGCGCAGCAGGAGCGCGAGCAGCAGCAGCAGGCACAGCAGCAGGCGCACCCCGCCCAGGCGGCGCTGGCTGCCAGCCTGGCGGACGCTGGGGAGTTTGAGTTTGGGGGCGCGGAGCGGCTGATGTGCCAGGAGGATGCAGACCTGCTCGCCTCCATGCCGGAGCACCTGCGCCGCATGTCCACAGACGGCATCATCTCACTGGACACCCTGCGGGTATGTACGGATAGGCAGCGCGCAGCTTGGTGGTTGGTGTTGTTTGATGGCTGGTGGAGAAAGACTGGTGAATAAAATGGGCACTCAAGTGGATGTCTTTCCTTCCGCCCTTCGGCCCCAGTCTGCCATGCCCAAGCTGTCCTGCCCCATCCCTCCCTGCCTCATTTGTTCTGTCTTCTCCCATGCTCTCCTGCCGCAGAAGCTGGAGGTGGCGGAGCAGCAGCACCGGCGGCTGAGCAGCAAGGAGGCGGTGGCAGCGCGGGAGGCCAATTCCGCACTGTCCCAGCTGCCTCGCACCTTCTCTCGCCTCCAGCGCATCTTTGGCTACCAGGTGCGGTTGCAGGGTGATGGCAGCAGCGCCTTTGGTGCCTTGAGAGGGCGGCACGGGACAAGCGTGCTGTGTAGCCAGGCGGCTGAGACGCTCTGCTCCACGGCAGCTGGCTGCCACAGGCCCCCAGCCTGCACCCACTTGAGCATCTCCCCATCCCCGCCCTACCCGCAGGGCCCCAACGCGCTCAAGCTGCGGGACGTGGTTCTGCGCATCAAGCAGGGCGCGGAGACCACCAGCGAGGCGCAGATTGAGGCGCAGCTGCGCACGCTGGCGCAGCATGCCCCGGAGTACTTGAGCCTGAAGCCGTACGGCGCGTGCGGCACCCCTGCCTTGTGGGTCAACCGCAGCGCCAATGCCAATGCAGTGATGGCGAGGCTTAAAGAGGCGGCGGAGGACGGCAGCCGGCGCTCCAGCGTGTCTGGCCTGTGAGGCACGGAGTATGTCTTTCTGCCAGCGGGTGCCTTGTGGAGCGCCCCGGGCTGCTCGCAGGCGAGGCCCCCAGGCGAGGCCCCCAGGCCTGTCTACTGTATGAAGCAACTGAAAGACCCGGCGTGCATGCATGCACGTAGCATCCAGCACTTTTTGTATCCACCTCATTCACATTAACCCTCCTTGACTGACTTTGTACATACCACCTCTTGACCCTGCACCGTCTCTGCCTTCCCCGCTCCATCCTTTCCAGCAAAGCCCTCCCATTGTGTTGCCATTGCACGCTGGCCCAGCCCTGCTGCCACCCCTGCTGCCACCCCTGCTGCACCCTTGCCACACACCATATGTTGTGCAAGCATGTTTACACAGTCATACGTGTGCGTGAGCGGGAGCAGTATTTAGCAGGAAGGAAAAGAGGCAAACGGGAAACAGGAAACACAGCACGAAGGTGCACACATGCGCTGTGCAGCAGCAGCAGCCGAGGCAGCGTCAGCATGCCAGGAAACAAGGCGAGCCTGCTGCTTGCAGTGCACTTGTGCGCAGCCCCCTAGGCTAGCAACGGACGCAGCCAGCCCAGCAGGGGGCCAACTGAGGCCCGAGGAGCAGACGCTCAGGGCAGGTGGCGCTCGTACGGCTTGCCAGCGCCCAGGGCCAGGCGCTCGTCGCTCTCCAGCTTCACCAGCTGCATTGGCCAAGAGGTGAACCGGAAAGCCAGAGACGTCAGCAGCGGTGGCGCCTTGAGCAGCGGCTGCCCGGGCGGCTTTGTGAACAGCCCAGCCAAGCAGGCTGCTTGCTCCTGTGCTGTTTGCCAGCCACGCCCACAAAAGCCAGGCAGCCCAGCCACACAACCAGCAGCAGGGCAGCGCCTCACATCCAGCGTGTCCTTCATGTAGAACTCAAAGGGCGTCTGCAGCTGCTGCAGGTCCTTGGGCAGCTCCGAGTGCTGCGGCGCAGGGCGGGGAGAGGATCGGAGGCAGACATCTCACAGAGTGCCGCCGCCCACTAAACTGTGCACGGTGCTGCGGGCCACGTCGCTTGCTCTGCCGCTGCCGCCGCCAAGTCACCGGCGTGGTTCAACCGCACACAAGCATGCCACGTGAGCAACCTTCATGTTCAGGTCGTGCGCACGCTTCAGCCGCTGGTTGCGCGCATCCACCACCTCCTGGGGCATGCGCTTCAGGGCCTCATCAACATCCTGCAAACAAACATGTGGTTGGCGAATGAGGTTCAGCAGCTTCAGCCCCTGGTGGCTAATGCCTGAAGCAAAGGAACCGCAGCAGACAACAGCGCGGGTGTACAAATCGCCGGCGGCAGCAGCAGCAGGAACGGCAGCGGCTAAATGCTGCAATGCTGCTGCTGCATCCTCGCTCGACTGCTGGATCACTGGCGGCTGCCCTTCCTTTGCCGCAGTGCATGCCCAAGCAGCAAGCCAACACACTGACTGTGCTGGACTGAGGCCAGCCCGCGGCCTCAGTGCAGCTGCTGTCTACAAGCCACCAGGCTGCTGCTGCTGCTGCTGCTGCTGCTGCTGCTGC